>SNVD02003190.1:0-17567 GCA_013180625.2 Boswellia sacra
ACGTCTTGCTAATGGGTCTTTGGTAACGCCAATGTTTTTCCCATCATCTCGTTCCCGAACGGTGGCAAGGAGGTTAGGATCTTCCTTCATTCCTTGCGTTAGTTGTAGCGCAGACATCATCTTGCTCTCGACCTTGGCTACACGCTCTACCATAACCATGCATGGTTGACTCCCGTCAAGGATGTTAAGGGAGTTAGATGCTGGTATGGGGAAAGCATGAGCTTGGTCGAAGAACTCCATGCCCAACACCACTTGAAAGTCGTCCATGGAGACGATAGAGAAATCAAGTTTTCCGCTCCATGCACCCAATTGTACTGACGTTGCCTTGGACACACCCACTATGGCTTTGGCGGGTGAGTTCACCGCCTTAATGGTGCCTCCTCCATTGATATATTTGAGGCCTAACCGTTTGGCCTCCTCAATAGAGATGAAGTTGTGTGTGGCTCCCGTGTCAAGCACACATCCTTGCCATTAATCATGGCGCTCACACACATCCTTGGCATATGTGGGTCTCTTGAGTGCACCGATGACATGAAGAGAACCCATCTCCGCTTGAGGCTCTCCATCTTGTGTACCCTCATATTGGGCCGCGAGGGCATTGAGGGTCTTCCTCTTTGGACAATCCCGTACCCAATGAGGACCATCACATATGAAGCAAGGATTTTTGGGCTTGAGGGAATCGGACTTACCTTTGTTAGGCGTGTCACGTTTGTCTCCCTTAAATGGTTTATGTGCACCACCTTCCCTTCGGGCATGATCCTTCTTAGGACTCCACTCTCCCCCACCTTTATCGTGGTTGGTCTTCCTTTCCTTTGATTGGGATGAGAAATCTACGAGCGGTTCGGCCACGGCTATGGCGTCATCAAGGTTTTGCACGCCACGCCTCTCAAGCTCAACCCTTGCCCAATCTTTTAAGCCATCAAGGAAGTAGAAGAGAGAGTCTTTTTTGGACATACCTTCAATTTCAAGGATGATTGTGGTGAAGTCTTTGATGTACTCGCGAATGGTGCCACTTTGCTTCAAACGACGGAGGCGACCTCGTGCCTCCTTTTCCGCATTGCTTGGAGAGAAATGCTTCCGTAGCTCTCTCTTGAAGTCCTCCCATGTGCGGAGGATGATGATGCCTTTGCCCGCGTCGCCATGCTTGCGACGCCACCACAATTGGGCTGCATCACGAAGGAAAGTTGGCGCAATGCCTATTCTCGAAGCATCATCATAGACACCTTTCGCCTCGAAATATTGCTCCAAGCCAAAGAGGAAGTTTTCCACTTCCGTAGCGTTGCGAGTTGATGCGTTCGAAACTAGCAAGTATACTAGTCGCACAAGTAATAAAGTGATAAGTAGATATCGTTCCCACGAGGATTGATTCTAATTGAATTTGTTATTCAAAAACAACAACAGAATAAATGGGGGGGTTTTGTTGATGGATTAACTAATTGAAATATTAATGTAAATGCACAATAACACAACACAAAGTAAAATGGAGTGAAAAATCAATGAGAGACACTTGGTTAAGGGTTCTTTCTCTGCCACAAAATATGAATTTGTGAATTAACATAGAATTGTAATCCAATTACAGCATTGAAGTTATCAACCGTAGATAACAACAAGCTCTGTTATCCAATCTTTCCTTACTTTGTTGTTAAATAAAACAAGCTCTTTATTTAATCTCTATCCATTAAACAACCTAGAACAAGCTCTCTAAGTTTAATTCAATGGAAGCATTACGATGAGAAAGATAAGTTGATCTAAGCAATAATCACACAAGTTCGGATTATTTAACCTAGGTTGTATTTTCCAATTGCAATCTCTGATCACAATTTTGCTACTAATGATTCGAAATTCATGATAATTACGGATCAAGATTTCTAATCTAGCAATAGACAACAACCAGATTATATTCAGTTGGCCATTCCAAATACAATCAGTAAGCAATCATAAGCATTAGATATGGGAACATACAAGCAACTTCAATTAGAGAATTGGATAACAATTTCTTACACAATCAACTCACAAAATCCATATCAAGGGCTTTGAAATCACCCTCAACCAATTCAGATTTAGTTACACATAGTCAATCAGAATAACAAATACAATACAGAGAAATTCCAGAATTGAAAAGGAAAGAAAGAACTTAGCAAATTCTTTGAAAATCTTCTTGTAGATGAATCTTCTTGGAATTGTAGTTCCTCCTCTTTCAAAATCTTCTTTCTCCTTCAAGAACTACAAGGGATGAGAGAAATCCAGAAATGCAGCCTCCTTCCACGTTTTCCCCTCTTCAAGTTATGAAAATAAAACCCTAAAATGTGTTTAAATACTCTGCTACAGTAACCTGCTACAGTGTCCCGTATTATACATGCTACAGTGATTTGTGGAATTACATTTCTATACTTCTCACACTGTTTTGATTAAAACTTTTGGTACACTGAATGGATTTATAAACCGTAAATTTCTCCAGAAAATAGACTTCGAGAGCTTTCCAACGGCATATAATATGTCATCGGGTTCATTGTATATCAATACAATTAAATCCGAGAAGATGGTTGACTAGCAGAGGTGAAAAATGAAGGGTTTTACTCCATTTTTGTGCAAGTTGCTCCAAAACTCCTACAAACATCAAAACCACACAAAAACATAAAAATACCAAGTAATATAGCAAAGAAACATGGACGAATTGATATAAAAGTAATACATAAATAGACACCTATCAAATTCCCCCACACTTAGACTTTGCTAGTCCTCGAGCAACTAAAATGATACGAAACAAAACTAAACCGAAACAGAATCAAAGAAAAATTAAAACACAGCAATGCTTCAACTTGCAAATAGGCCTCAAAGATTGTACTTAATTATAACCCAAGGAATACTTCAAAATAATGCACTTGATCAAGAATTTTATCTCAAAAATTAGTTTCTCTTAACTTCAATTCCTCAAGTGTGTGTGTGTAGAGCCATTCTCACCTAATCACTTGTAACCCGGATGAGTTTATGCATAAAAATGAATCATATTTAATATTGAAAATGTGTGTATAAATAAACTCCATAGGCCTGCTTTTCAAGTCACTCTCCACTAATGTAGACATGCACAACACCAAGGATCAAGTAGGACTTTATTAAGCTTGTAACGTTTGGCTTGTGTGAAGGTATGATAAAGGATAATAATTAGGCTCAAATCACCCACAAACACATAAAATCATTCAATATTATGTGGAGCTCAAGCCCATGACATAAAAAATTCATTCTTATTCATCAAATGACTCTCCAAACTTATTCAGAACACTCAAACTCTCTTTTTTTCTTTTTTTCTTTTTTCTTTTTTCTTGTAGAAAGCAAAAGAAACTACACCCCCACACTTTGTTGTTTCATTCTTTTTAAGAACACCCAAGGGTATAGATATCTTTTTCTTCTTCTTCTTTTTTTTTTTTAACTGCAATTCCCCTCCCTCACACTTAAACAACACATTGTCCTCAATGTTTAAGTACGGGGAAGATAAGTACAGATTGTTTTTTTTTCTCTCTCTCTTTCTTTTTTTTACAAACATAATAAAACTCACTTGCATTGCTCATGGCATAATCCAACCTCCTCTAACTTCCCAAAACCAGAACATAGCTCAAAATGTAATAGCGAATGATTTACATGCTCATAGGTAAGGGATAAACTGTTTGGAACAAATTCAATTAAGGTTAGGAAATCTTTTAGTGAGTTAATGAACAAGAAAGGATTACACAGGCTCCAAGGGGTAACTAGGGATCAATTTCAGTCAAGGTTGGCTATTAAGGCTCAAACGGTCCAAAGATGGCCTAAATCATTTCCCCAATGTTGCACAGTCTAAGATTTCGCCTCGAGTGCCATCAAACAAGTTCTAGAATTCATTGAAATCCGAAAAAACACTTAAATTACATAAACTTTCTCTAAGTGAACAAATAACTCAGTGATAATAGCTCAGTGCTCAATGTTGCGCAAGGAATCAAAAGCAAAGCGAAAACCAATAAACATTTCAAGCACACAGATCCAGGCATCATGTATCATTTTCCAAGAGTTATTCTTAATTCAATCATTATCTTATCATCGACCCACAAAATGCAAGAAAAGAGGTACGTGGCGTTGTTACACCTGAGTCAAGATGGTATATTTCAACAATCCTTAGGACCAGTAGCCCGCAGACTTAAGGTTTCCAGCCTATATACCTTTATTTATGAAAGAACAAAAGAACAAGACACTTCAAACAATATGAAATAAACAAACTACAGATTTCTTTGAGAGAGATGCGTTCACGAGTCAGAAAACCCCATATTCTGCCATTCTCGGTTTTTCCACATTGTTTTTTTTTTGTCGAACTGATAAAGATAAAAACACATAACAACTCTAAATTATGCAAAACTTAACTCACTCATAAAATAACAAAGTTCAACAAGTCAGCAAACAAAAACAAGTTAGTTAGAATGGGTCTAAAAAGTTTAGAAGTTAGCCTCCTTATTCAGCCATTATGGATTAAAGAAATCCAGAATGCGTTTCAAGAGAACTTGACTTTTTAAGCCACCACTCTAAAAGCCAAGATTAGAAAATATTACCTGGAACGAAAAACAACCTGAAAAAAACTCAAATAAACACAATAAAAGGAAAGCAAATGAAAACAAAGCAAACCAGCTGATAGAGATTACAGATGGAGCGTTAAATCCAGTTTACGCCTCTTATTGCCTTCTCCAAACCAATCTATCCGAGATATTGTTGGATCAGGCGAATAGACGAATGCTTGTAATTTGTCAATTAACTCCCCTCAGTTGAAGCTGTAACTAGGATTTGCCTTGCCGACTGTGAGATGAAGTTTTTTTCTACTGCTTGATCAAGAAAAGACAACAAACCATCAAAAAAATTATTGACATTTAAAAAACCAATGGGTTTTTTATGGATGTTTAGCTGTGTCCCAAGAGGTGATTTGAATAGTCCTCCTCTAAATGTCCCATAACCCCGGGCAAAGCTAGAAATGCATCAGATTTACTGATCATATGTGCAATTTACTCTATGCATACTAGAAACCTGTAACTCTCCCCATGGTGTGCTACGATATCTCTACAGCTAATGGTTTAGGGATAATGCCGAGAACTTTACTTCCTCCTAAGGATGCAGCTGTCGACACACACCCCATTAACCCAAGACTACCCCCTCCATAAATCAATGAATACCCCTCGCAGCTAATGTCCTACCAAGATCAAGAGCTGCTGTTGTAAACTCTCCATCTTTAACAAATTGTGATCCACAAAATACGCATATATTGCGGAATCGCTGAATTGGTATTTTCTCCATTTCTACAAGTGCTCTAATCTTGTGTAAGACACGTTGATATTATGCTTTTCAATTGCAAGACAGGTTATGGAATGACATATGAAAATATGCAGAATGTATATATACACCCATAAAACTCTCAAATTTTGCCACATGGGGACATACTTTCGGTGGGGGTTGCTCGATGCAGATTTATCGTCCCAAGATTTGAAAAATGAGATATGCTTTCGGCGAGGTTTGACAAAACCTACACACTTGTCTCCCACGTGAAGCATGGAAAATGGAGATACACTTTCGGCGGGGGTTGACAAAACCCCACACTTGTCTCCCACGTGAAGCATAAAAAATTGAGATACACTTTCTTGGGTGCTTGCCAAACCTCCACACTTGTCTCCAACGTGAAGCATGAAAAGTAAAGATATACTTTCGGTGGAGGTTGACCAAACCTCCACACTTGTCTCCCACGTGTACTTATGCCATAGGGTAGTCATATGGTTTGTCAAAAAGAAAACTTGAAATTAAAACAAACAAAATCAACAAACAACAACAACACAAAAACACCATTGATAATCAGATCAAACGAAACAAGAAAAAAAATAAAATTCGACAACAACAACCACATTCAAATATACAAGTAGTTGTGATTGTGGCTCACATCTTCCTCTGGTTTTACGTCCAGTAACGGCTGAAACGCCTTCTATGATCGGGGATTTGCTTCCCATCCAGTTTTCTTATAAACTGGCAAACAGGTCGTTTTTGTCAGATTCCCTAGACTATTAGGCTGCAATTCATCATCGAAATTGTGTCCATAGATTAAGCAATTCACGCTGACAAGTCCACAAGAATGTGACGCAATTAATAAAACATTATCCGCGACTCATTACTCAAACCATTCTTAATAAATGAAAGTTTATCTTCTCTATTCCTGGACGCAAAACCTAATGAACGACAGTCTGGTTACAATTCCATCTAGCACATTTATAACATACTTGTAACCTTTTCGCTCTTTGCCTCTTGGCGTAGTAGCTCTTTCCTAGACCAGGCATGTATTTTGCGAGATTAATGTCCTGCTCACCGGACAATCTCACCTTGGCTTCGATAAGCCATCGGATATCAGCAGGCAGATTTAAGAGCATCAGTACCCAAAGTCTAGTCATCCGTACTTTATAAATTTTAAACACAGCATTTTGAGGAAGTGAAGGAAAATATTTACGAAGGTTCGACAAAATGATATCGGCATCCATTGAAGAGAAGAAAAGGGGAGATATACCGATAATGCGATTGAGTATATTCTTCCAAGATGGTGCACGTTTCAAACCTTTCGGGCAATGGCTCAGCTTCCGTTTAAGATGTTTCCACAAGCTGCTGCCAGATGAGCTTCAAAGCACCGAGTAGATTAATTGAACAATAGAAAGGAAAAGAAAGAGCAGAAACGAAACTAAAGACACATAAAAGAGATAACAACACAATAGCAAACAAAAGTAAAAAAAAAGTAAAAAAAATATAAAAACAAATGAGACAGATGGCAAAGAGAGATAAAACCTGATCAATTTGATGGCCTACGAAAGGAATCTCCTCGAGACACAAAAATCGATCATTATTACCTTATTTTATTTTTCTTTTCTTTTCTTTATTTATTTTTTTTAAAACATTGGGTTGCCTCCCAATAAGCGCTTGGTTTAACGTCCTCTCAGCCCGACGTTGGTTCCATCATGGGAGGATCCAATCTCCGCTGTGCTTCTCTAGTGGGCTTGGATCCTTCTTCCAACAAGAAATGGTGCATGCATGATACCGGAACAAGGATTATGCTGGATTGTAACAAATCAAGAGAGGATCTTCAAGTTGATAAACAACTCAGCCAATGACTGGAACAAGGATTATGAAACCTAATAAACACTCAAACTAGAGTAACAAGCTCACCACCAAAGTAAACACCAATGGGATACAGATAATTCACCACCCAAGGATGTAAACCAAGGATACAGGACTTAAAGGGATAACAAGCTCACCACCAAAGCAAACACCAATGGGATACAGATAATTCACCACCCAAGGATGTAAACCAAGGATACAGGTCTCAAAACTAACTCACCACTCTATGGAATCCACCAAGAGATACAGAGTTAAAGAGAAATCAGTATAAACACTGAAATTCCATTAAAATTCGAATTCCAAACTTCACCCCCTTGAATACACAACTTTAGGACTTAAATAACTTGGAACAACCCTCGAAGCATAGGTAAAAGACAATAATTAAATGATTTCAACAATTATAGCTCAACTACTACATTGACTATTAAATTATTGACTAAGACACATAATTAAAGTCATTAGATAATGAAAGCACAACCAACTAAGCTAGAAATTAAAATTCCAACCAACTATGCAATAAAATTCAAATTCTAGAGTAGACTTTAATGCACCATCAATTGTGAGCCAGCTATGAAGAGATAGTCATAGATTCCTGCAGACAACTCCAAATGACACATTGACAAATGTGCTAGAAGGCTGACTTCAAGATCTTTTACAGCCACAAATCTTGACATTTAATTCTCTGCACAGCAATACCAGTCCTTTTACGAAATTATCCCTCATTTTGGTTCATGTGCACTCTTGACCATTGTAATAATTTGCAACCCTTGATGATCTATCATGAATCCCATGGATTGCAGCACTCCTGTGTCAAGCTCCCTTGGTTGAGAAAGACTCGACCTCGAGTCTTGATTGTTGTTTTCTCCAAGATAAGGACTAAGGTCAGAGACATTGAATGTGTTGGAAGCACCGTAATGCTCAGGTAGCTCAACTTTGTAAGCATTCTCTCCAATGCGTTGTAAAACTTTGAATGGTCCATCAGCTCTAGGCTTCAACTTGGCATATTTTCCTGGAGGAAACCTTTCCTTTCTAAGGTGTATTCGCACTAGATCTCCTTCTTTGAACTCAGCATACTTCCGATGTTTGTTTGCTGAAGCTTTATACTTTTCATTTTGCTTCAAAATCTTCTCCCGAACTTGTTCATGCAGCTTCTTGATGTTCTTAGCTCTCTCCTCTGCATCACTGCTAAATTGAGTTTTGGAAGGAATAGGAGCTAAATCCAAAGGACTTATTGGATTCTTGCCATAAACAACCTCAAAAGGACTATGACCAGTGTTTTGACTTAATAATCTATTGTAAGCAAACTCAACTTGAGGTAAAACAAGATCCCATTGCCGTAAATTCTTACCAACATAACTCCTCAGAAGATTTCTGAAACTTCTGTTGATAACTTCAGTTTGTCCATCTGTTTGAGGATGATGAGATGAACTAAAGTTAAGTGTAGTCCCCAGCTTTCTCCATAGTGTGCGCCAAAAATGAGATAAGAACTTTGGATCACGATCTGAGACTATGGCCTTAGGAATGCCATGCAATTTCACAATCTCCTTGAAGTACAAATCGGCCACGTGAGTCGCATCATTTGTCTTGTTACAGGGACAAAATGAGCCATTTTAGAAAATCGGTCAACCACCACCATGATTGAATCTTTGTTTCGCTGTGTTCTAGGCAATCCCACCACAAAATCCGAGCTAACATCTTCCCATGGATCATTAGGAACAGGTAATGGAGTGTAAAAACCAGTGTTCTGCCCATGACTTTTTGCCACATGACAAATTGTACACCTCTTCACGTGCTTCATCACATCCCTTTCCATCTTCGGCCAATAGAAGTTTTCCTTCACAATAGCAATAGTTTTGTCTCTCCCAAAATGACCGCTAATGCCACTGCCATTTGCTTCATTAATGATTAATTCTCTCAAGGAACATTGAGGAATACACAATTGGTTTGCCTTGAGTAGATAACCATCCTGCAAAACAAATTGGTTAGATGAAAACTCATTACAGTTACTCCATATTTTACCGAAATCTGGATCATCCTTGTAAAGCTCTTTTAAAATCTCAAACCCAACAACATTCACTAGCATAGAGGTCAGCAAAGAATGTCTTCGGCTTAAGGCATCAGCCACCACATTTTGAACTCCAGATTTATGCTTGATGGTAAAGTTGAAAGCTTGAAGAAACTCTAACCATCTGGCATGTCGAACATTAAGCTTCTGTTGGCTGTTGATGAACTTCAAAGCTTCATGGTCAGAATATAGAACAAATGGTTTTGGCAAGAGATACTGACTCCAATGCTTCAAAGCTCGACAAATAGCATACAACTTTTTGTCATAAGTTGAGTACTTTTTGCGAGATGCATTCAATTTTTCACTAAAGAAAGCAATTGATTTGCCTTCCTGGCTAATAACAGCATCAATACCAATATTGGAAGCATCACATTCAACTTTAAAAACCTTGCTGAGATTTGGAAGTGATAAGATAGAAGCTTCTACCATCTTCTTTTTACTCACCAAAAGAGTTGGGACAGCACAAGGACTCCTACTCTCCCTCACTAACTCTTTAGTGACAAGCTCATTAACCTGCCGTTGTAATTCTTCATGTTCTGTAGGACTCATTCGATAGGCTGATTTAATTGGCAACATAGCACCTACAACAAGATCAATACAATGCTCTATGTCTCTCATTGGAGGAAGGCCTAGTGGTATCTCATCTGGTACAACATCATGGTATTCTTCAAGAAGATATTTCATCTCCAAAGGCGGTTCGTTACTAACTTCATTTTCTTCTAACAACAAGAACACATAAATTTCACTTCCCTTCTCCAACTCTCTTCTACATTCTGTTTGGGTAAGCAAAGCATTTCCCTCCCCTTTAGTAGGTTTAGGAACACATTCTAACTTCGAAAGACCCAAAATAACTTTGGCCCCATCTTTAAAGAATGTATAAGTATTCCCATAGCTATCATGCATTACTTTCCTATCATACTTCCATGGTCTACCAAGAAGTAAATGACAAGCATCCATAAGAACAACATCACACCATATTTCATCTTTATACTTTTTCCCAATAGAAAATGAAACAAGGCAGCATTTGTTTACCTCGATCTCGTTATCTTTTCGAAGCCATGAAATCTTGTAAGGTTGAGGATGCTTCTCTGTTTGAAGGCCAAGTTTATCAATCATCTCCGTAGACACCACATTTTCAAAGCTGCCACCATCAATAATAACGTTGCACATCTTGCCATGAGAAGAACATCTGCTATGGAAGATATTTCTGCGAAGCCAATCATCTTCTCGTTCTTGGGCAATACTCAAACTCCTTTGAATAATAAAGAGAGAATCACCTCGATTTGTATAAGTGATTTCTTCTTCATCAACAAATTCTGGATTATCGAAATTGATCAAGGCATCTGTCTTGATCTCTTCATCAATTTCGTAAAAGTCATCAAATATTGGTGGTTTTCCATGATCCTCAAAGAAGTCATGATCTACTTCATCATTCTCCACTGATTCATCTTTATTAGCAGCATCATTATCATCATAATTGCCTAAAGGACTTTGATCTCCTACTTCTCCATCCATTCCACCTGCAAATTCTTTATTTTCCAGAATTACTAAATGTTGCTGGAGTTGTTGGAGCTGCCGCATAAGATCTTCAATGATCAAACGTTGCTGGACTTGCTGGAGTTGCCGCCTGAGATCTTCAATGATCAAATCACGTTCATCTCTTTGAGAAAGAGGCAATTGGGTAGTAGAAGCAACCTTGTGAGTACAACCAGCCATTGAACCAAAAGCTCTGATACCAATCTGATACCGGATCTTCGAGATATGGCTCTGATACCAAATCTGATACCGGGCTGCTGGATTGTAATATATCAGGATAGGATCTTCAAGTTGATTATCAACTCAACCAATGGCTGGAACAAATAAAATGGAACCTAACAAACACTCTTTGACAGGGATAACAAGCTCACCACCAAAGTAAACACCAATGGGATACAGATAATTCACCTCCCAAGGATGTAAACCAGGGATACAGGGCTTAAAGGGATAACAAGCTCACCACCAAAGTAAACACCAATGGGATACAGATAATTCACCACCCAAGGATGTAAACCAAGGATACAGGGCTTAAACTAACTCACCACTCTAGGGAATCCACCAAGAGATACAGAGTTAAGGAGAAATCAGTATAAACACTGAAATTTCACTCAAATTCGAATTCTAAACTTCACTCCCTTGAACACACAACTTTGGGACTTTAAATAACTTGGAACCACCCTCCAAGCATAGGTAAAAGACAATAATTAGATGTGTTCAACAATTACGGCTCAACTAATACATTGACAACTCAATTATTGACTAAGACTCATAAGTAAACACATTAGGTAATAAAAGCACAACCAACTAAGCTAGAAATTCAAATTCCAACCAACTAAGCTAGAAAATTCAAATTCTAATGTGGACTTTAATGCATCATTCAATATGAACCAGCTATGAAGAGATAGTCATAAATTTCTGCAGACAACTCCAAATGACACATTGACAATGTGTTAGAAAGCTGACTTCAAGATCTTTTACAGCCATAAATCTTGACATTTAATTCTCTGCACAGCAATACCAGTTCGTTTACGAAATTACCCCTCATTTTGGTTCATGTGCACTCTTGACCATTGTAATAATTTGCACCCCTTGATGATCTATCATGATTCCCATGGATTGCAACACTCTGTGTCAATGCATATGGCTGGGCCTTGGATGTTAGCAATCGTCCACCCAATAGCTATTTTGTGATCTGTAAGTATTCGGACGAGTTTCTCTTCTTGTATTCGTGCAAGGCCCATTTCCATTGTAACTCGCAAAGTATCATTCTCACCCAAGAATCCATGATTCAAATGATCTGGAGTGACTTAAGCTCCAAGGTATTGGCTTTCATCACAGAAGGAAGAAGTTTCTCATTAGATAAAGCAATTGAATGTACGAAACATCATACCTATTTGTGGTTATTGCTATGGTCTCATCTAAGCTTGCCACAGCTTCCTCCATTTCTTTGGACACTTGTATCAAAATTCCTGACTCATTGGAATTTTCTGTCCCTATGTGTTCACTAATAGCTACATCCAATCCATTCTTGTGAGTTAACTCAAAATATTGTTGTGGCAAAGAATCAACAACATTAACTGCAAAAACAGAATGTAAATCACTAGAGTACCTCATTGCCTCAAAAATATTGAAACATATCACCTTGCCATCAAACTCTATGATGAGAGTGTCATCACGAACATCAATCTTGGTTCTAACAGTTTTCGAGAATGGTCTCCCCATAAGAATCGGTGTTTGATTAAGAGATGTCTCATCCTCTACTTCAAGAACATAAAAGTCTACTGTAAAAAGCAATTGATTCATCTGCACAAGCACATCTTCCACAACTCTTTTGGTATATGCATTAAAACAATCAGCAATTTGAATGGTAATACCAGTTTTCGCAAAAGGTCCAAGATTTAAAGAAGCATAAATAGAATATGGCATGACATTAATAGATGCTCCTAAATCTAACATAGCTCTTTCAAACTTGGTATTACCAATAGTGCATGGAATGGTGAACGTACCTGGATCTTTGCATTTCGGAGGAATTTTCTTTGCAATACAGCTGAAACATTTTCCCCCACACTTACCTTCTCATTTCCTTTCAACTTCCTCTTATTGGTGCATAACTCTTTTGAGAAATTATGCATAACGAGGCACTTGCTTGATAGCATCCAGAAGTGGTATGTTTACCTCGATCTTGCGAAAAGTTTCCAGGGTTTCTTGTTCTTGTTCCTCCTTCTTTGATTTTACAAATCTACTAGGAAAAGATGGAGGAGAAACATATGAAGGAATGGGGGCTATAGGATTTACCTGAGAAGTCAGTGTTTTGTTCATGGTGGAAGTGGTGTCATCTCCTTCATCAGTTTTGTGATTTCTTTGGCAGGACATCTAATTGCTCTTCATTTTGCAAAGTTATCGCACAAGAATTCTCTCTTGGATTGATCACCGTTTGACAAGATAATTTTTCTGAGTCTTGGCCCTCGAATTTGCTCATGCTAGTATCCAATTGTCCCATTTGATTTGCCAGGTTTTGGATACTTGCCCCAGTTTCCTGCTGGAATTGCATTGTGTTAGTGGCAAGTGCATTAACAATATCCTGGAGAGACATACCTGAGTTTTCTGGAGTTGGTTGTGGTGCTGGTTGTGGCATTGGTGGTGTTTGCATTTGAAATGGTTGTTGCACTCTAGGTTGATTGAAACCTTGCGTCCAATTTGGTATGGCATTTGGGGCGATTGGTTGATGATTCCAGTAATTAAAATTAGGATGATCTCCCCATCCAGCATTATAAGTGTTAGAGAATGGATCATACCATTGCCTTGTTTGTCCTGGAAATCCATCCATGGCATTGGCTTGTTCCATATATTCTTCTTGTAAAGTTGGATACATGTCGATTGGATGCTCCATGGTAGAATATACGTCACATGCATAAGATTTCTGCATATCTTCTACAGCCATGTTTTCCACAAGAGAAGTTAGCTCAGAAAGTTGTTGGTCAATGTTCTGAGTGCTTACCTCATTTACACTCCCATGTAACTGTGGCTCAAATCGGCTACTAAATTGTTGAAAGTTTACTGCCATGTCTCCTAAACACAAACAATCAGAGAAGAAAAACAAAAAAATATGAATCAACAATGAAAACAAAATAACAAATCGATTAGAAAATCAATCCCCGGCAACGGCGCCAAAACTTGATGCGTTCGAAACTAGCAAGTATACTAGTCGCACAAGTAATAAAGTGATAAGTAGATATCGTTCCCACGAGGATTGATTCTAATTGAATTTGTTATTCAAAACAACAACAGAATAAATGGGGGGGGGTTTTGTTGATGGATTAACTAATTGAAATATTAATGTAAATGCACAATAACACAACGCAAAGTAAAATGGAGTGAAAAATCAATGAGAGACACTTGGTTAAGGGTTCTTTCTCTGCCACAAGATATGAATTTGTGAATTAACATAGAATTGTAATCCAATTACAGCATTGAAGTTATCAACCGTAGATAACAACAAGCTCTGTTATCCCAATCTTTCCTTACTTTGTTGTTAAATAAAACAAGCTCTTTATTTAATCTCTATCCATTAAACAACCTAGAACAAGCTCTCTGAGTTTAATTTAATTGAAGCATTACGATGAGAAAGATAGGTTGATCTAAGCAATAATCACACAAGTTCGGATTATTTAACCTAGGTTGTATTTTCCAATTGCAATCTCTGATCACAATTTTGCTACTAATGATTGGAAATTCATGACAATTACGGATCAAGATTTCTAATCTAGCAATAGACAATAACAGATTATATTCAGTTGGCCATTCCAAATACAATCAGTAAGCAATCATAAGCATTAGATATGGGAAAATACAAGCAACTTCAATTAGAGAATTGGATAACAATTTCTTACACAATCAACTCACAAAATCCATATCAAGGGCTTTGAAATCACCCTCAACCAATTCAAATTTAGTTACACATATTCAATCAGAATAACAAACACAATACAGAGAAATTCCAGAATTGAAAAGGAAAGAAAGAACTTAGCAAATTCTTTGAAAATCTTCTTTGTATATGAATCTTCTTGGAATTGTAGTTCCTCTTCTTTCAAAATCTTCTTTCTCCTTCAAGAACTCCAAGGGATGAGAGAAATCCAGAAATGCAGCCTCCTCCCACGTTTTTCCCTCCTCAAGTTATCAAAATAGAACCCTAAAATGTGTTTAAATACTCTGCTACAGTGACTTGCTACAGTGCCCCGTATTATACATGCTACAGGCTTGTGGAATTATATTTCTATACATCTCACACTGTTTTGATTACAACTTTTGGTACACTGAATGGATTTATAAACCGTAAATTTATCCAGAAAATAGACTTCGAGAGCTTTCCAACGGTATATAACATGTCGTCGGGTTCATTGTATATCAATACAATTAAATCCGAGAGATCACTGACTAGCAGAGGTGAAAATGAAGGGTTTTACTCCATTTTTGTGCAAGTTGCTCCAAAACTCCTACAAACATCAAAACCACACAAAAACATAAAAATACCAATGAATATAGCAAAGAAACATGGACGAATTGATATAAAAGTAATACATAAATAGACACCTATCACGAGTGCCATGGTATGTAGCGGGAGTTGGCACTTGCATGTTGCTTAGCCCACTAGGACTTGAGTAAGAAGGGCTAGCACGTTCGCAACGGTGTTTCTCTCATTCCGTGCGTGATTCCTCCACTTCCGCACGAATGGCACGCAACTCATGCTCCACAAAGCTTCGTAAGCTAGCGAGCTCTCGTGTGAGGTTCTCATTAAATTCGAGTATTGTGGACTTTGTTGCTTGGGTGATCTCTCCATAATCCGTCTCTAGGCCTTCGAGACGATCGGAGAGGCCCTCGATAGTATTGTCTATACTCGAAAGAGATTGCTCTATGCTAGCAACACGAGGCTCTAAGGATTCCGAGGAGAGAGCTTTGGACTTACCTCATTTTCCTTGTGGGCGTGGTTGAGGTTGAGGTTGTTCCTCACGTCCGCGGACTTGCTCCTCCACATTCATCTCCATGTCGGATGCCATTTGCTTTTATGCTCAAACCGTGCTCTGATACCAACTGTCACGAGCTTAGAGTTTAGCGCAGCTGCTCGTGCGGCACTTAGACAACTTGAACTCGAAAGTTGCTAAGTAAGCCTTGAAGTTTGCTTCTCACTCAAGGAAAAGTTAGGACCGTTGAGCCAAAAGAGCTTTAGAGGCTAGAAGAAGAGATGGAACTTAGAGGCAAGTATTGCTAATGCAAATGAGCTTTGTATTACACAAGAGAACTCTTACAATGCTTTGTATTGTAATTGCTTGGTTTTGTGGGATTGGCTTGGATGGTTTGCAAATGAGCCTAGGAGGGGTATTTATAGTAATCCACCTCCTCAATGGACGGCTAGGATTAAATACATCCAATGGTCCATATTTCCTATCTAGAATCATCTTCCTAAATATCTAGATATTTATCCTAAAATATCTAAGATATTTCCATGGAAGTTTCTAGCAACTTGGCTTGCTAGATAATTCTAGACCTTCTAGGACCTTCCGTAGCCTTCCACATTCTTCCGCAACCTTCTCGAGTCTTCTAGAGACTTCTAGGGCCTTCCGGACGTATCTCACGACTTCTGGATCCTTCCGGATCTCTCCGGAATGTCCTGGAACGTTCCGGAACCTTCTAGAAGCTTCCGGATCACCATGCCTACTCTTTGCGCCACTGAGTTCTTCTCGACACGAGGATCCCAAATCACCATAACACTTGCCCTGAATTCTCATTCCTTGGCGTTCTTCCGAGCAAGCTTGGCGTGAAACAGTGCGCATGTCGCCCGGGGCGTGACACGGTGCTATGTTTGAAAGAGCTATGTTAGATTTAGAAGCATCTATTAATGTCATGCCATATTCTATTTGTGCTTCTTTAAATCTTGGACCTTTTGCGAAAACTGGTATTACCATTCAACTTGCTGATCATTTTAATGCATATCCCAAAAGAGTTGTGGAAGATGTGCTTGTGCAGGTGAATCAATTGGTTTTCCCAGCAAACTTCTATGTCCTTGAAGTAGAGGATGAGACATCTCCTAATCCAACTTCGATTCTTTTAGGAAGACCATTCTCGAAAACTGTTAGAACCAAGATTGATGTTCATGATGGCACTCTCATCATAGAGTTTGATAGCAAGGTGATATGTTTCAATATTTTTGAGGCAATGAGGTACTCTAGTGACTTACATTCTGTTTTTGCAGTTGACGTTGTTGATTCTCTGCCACACCAATGTTTTGAGTTAACTCGCAAGAATGGATTGGATATAGCTATTAATGAGCACATAGGGACAGAAAATTCTAAGGAGTCAGACATTTTGATACAAGAGTCCAAAGAAATGGAGGAAGTTGTGGCAAGCTTAGATGAGACCATAGCAATAACCACAAATAGGTATGATGTTTCGTACATTCAATTTACTTTATCTAATGAGAAACTTCTTTCTTCTGTGACGAAAGCCAATACCTTGGAGCTTAAGTCACTTCCCGATCATTTGAATCATGGATTCTTGGGTGAGAATGATACTTTGCCAGTTACAATGGAAATGGGCCTTGCACGAATACAAGAAGAGAAACTCCTCCAAATACTTACAGATCACAAAATAGCTATTGGGTGGACGATTGCTAACATCCAAGGCCAGCCATATGCATGCACCAATTCTTGTTGGAAGAAGGATCCAAGCCCACTAGAGAAGCACAACAGAGATTAGACCCTCCCATGATGGAACCAACGTCGGGCTGAGGACGTTAAACCAAGCGCTTATTGGGAGA
>SNVD02003192.1:0-17710 GCA_013180625.2 Boswellia sacra
CCCTTTTTCCTCATCTACCTAGCGCTGATGGGCAACTTCTCCGGCTCGGGCACTCTAAGTCTCACAAATCCCACCTCTACCGCAGCTGCCGGTGCCGCCACGGCACCCAACGGTCGTCGCAAGCGTCTAGCTGTTTTTGAGGCGATCTCAAGCATAGGTGAGGAACAGGTCCACCAATATCCAGAATTGCAGGCGCTTGCAGACTCTGCTTTCCGACAGATGAGTCCGTATGTAGATCTAGACCAGCTATCAAGAACACTCAAGGGTCTAGTTAGATCGATGCAAAAGTACTCACCAAAGTCGCTGAATAGGCAAGGACAGACTGCCGAGAACAAAACAACCACTGCGTAAGCGTTGAACAAGCATCTTGCTGAGCCATTGCTATTACATGACAAACATCTGAGACAATAACAGTGCTGAATGTTTCATGTGAAGCCCGTTATTCTTTCCATTGCAACCAGTCACGATCTGAGTGGTTGAGTTTATTTCATTTCTCGTCGCTTATATCTTTGTTCATCCAACATTTGAACATCAGTGTATATGTATGTATAAGCTAAACTATCCCTACAGCTTCAGACCGTCTTGGCGTCGCGCTTGGACGCACGACGACGTAACTTTCGTTGCTATGTGGTCGTGAGCACATGCGGCGGCATGTGTCCGATGTCTCCAATCGAGTACACTGTCACCCTGCCTGATGGTCTGATGGCCACCCAGGTGATACTGCAATTGTGCAACGAAAATCTTAGCCAAGCTTCAGGGGGGAATTGAAGAGCACGACAGACGAAATACCTTATCACATTGGCGTGACAAGCCAGGATTTCGTAACTGTCTTGAGTCTGGCTTGGTTCAGCGCGGTGAAAATACCTCCTGAATGCTGCCTCAATTCTGGCACCATCCTCGTGAAACTGCTACAGGAACAAATGTTGCGGGTTAATTCATCTGACTCATTCTTCTCCAAACGTAAGACTGGAAAGACCTTTACGGAACTTACCTGTGCTTCTGGTCTCCAGTTTGGACTCTCAGGAACTGGCTTTATCGGCGCGCCTTCTCTAATGAAGTCGCATGTCTCTACTGGAACATCACCCAAGTGCTTTGAAATGACTGATGCCGTGTTCTTCGCTCTGGTCATAGAAGATTGGATAATTCTATTATACGGTATAGATAATTCTTTGAGTCTCTTGGCAGTAAATTCTGCTTGCTCCCATCCCTTATGATGTATCACGACGATCAATATGGAGGTTCAAGTTAGTAAGATTGTTGCAAATTGGATACGCGGATAGACACGATCAAGAGTCGAAGTACTCACCAATGGAGTTAATGATTTCTCTTCGTCAGAGGCTCCCTTCAAATTGTATTGACCATGTCTAACGAGAAATAAGTGTCGTGTCGCAGTAGGCTTTGGTAGGTTTCGATCCTGATTCTTGTCGCCATCCACATTGAGAGGGCTTAGATTTGGCGGCACTATAGAGGCTGGATCACGTTTGTCCCAGTCAAAGTCCCATAAAGTTCTAGGAAGGTTCGGATTGAGCTCGTGAGGATGCCTTGAGATGTAATCAAGAAGTTTACTCTCGCCTAAAGAACTAGATGAAGCTTGAAGGGCTTTGGTTTCCCTAGGCCCGGAGAGCATGTGCTGTGTTGGTTTAGGTCAGATAGAGAGGTCTTATTTTAGTTCGACAGACTCACAGGTTTGAACACAGAGAACTCGTGGTTGAGATTGGATATGTGTTGACTTACCAGAGTGTATCCGGAGCAGGCGCCGGCAAAACCGACTCCCAACACAAGTTTCGTAACCCCCTTGAACATAGACATGATGGCGGGGTTTCGAACTACTGGTTATGATACAGTTCACATAGATATGGCGTGTCTTATTTTAGAGGCCATGCGGGGAAGGATTTTGTTTTGGCTACTTAGAGGTATAAATTTGACGAGAGGGGGATCATGAGCCAATAATAATTTCGTAGATAGTCAATTTGGCCCACTAGAGTTTATTTGTGTTAGTTGGTTACAGCGTTCCTCGCGCAGGGGCGACAGCCGCCGCCGCCGCCGCCGCCACCACTCTCGCTGCGCCTGGCGCTGCTGTTGCTACTACAGGCGAAACGCAAGTTCGCCTGTGCGTGTTTTCGAGGGTCGCGCGCGTGAGTGTTGTGAACTTCTCTGCTCGTTCGCGCGAGCCGAGTTTCTTTTGAAACAACTGTAGCTTGCATCTTTGTTGTTTCCATCTCCACTGAGCGCTCGTGCGCACGGCGCGAGGCCACGGGACCAGATTCGCACGAGGCCGCACTCTTGTAGTCGAATGCTGCGCAATAGGTTGCGAGCGCCCGCACGCCCTCACGGCTCACATCCGCGCACAGGTGCTCTATGGGCGTTTGGCCGGAGATCCTCTTGGCTGCGGTGATCTTTCGTTCAGCGAACACTGGTCGATGAAGTTTTGCACTAGTGCTGAGTTGTTGCGACCCAAGCGCGATACTGCTCGCACCATCGCGAGGAACACTCTCTCGTCCATCTGGGGATCTCGTATCAGAGACGACAACCCGATGATACTCTCTGAGGTGTCGAAGAGAGCATCGAAGTAGTCTTCCGGCGAGTCGTCTTTCAATGCGTCCAAAGCCTTCTTCATATCCACTCGCATCTTGTCGCTAAGCTTGTCCAACGCTGAACGAAGTCCGGGATCCACGGTGAGATTCTTGAGATCGTTCTGAAGCTCGCCCAACACTCTATTGTGCATCGCGAATGTCACGACTATCCGTTTAAAGAATTCAGAAAATAAGCTTAGTTAGGATATCAACTGTTGCTGGCAGAATGCTCAGACTACCGACTGAATTCAGAGTAACTCACCCGACTGATCCACGATGAAGTTCCAACAAGCTTCGGCGTCATCGCCGCTCAACGTCGCGACCCCGGTCTCATTGGTATCACTCTTGATTATCTCACCAGTTCGATCGTCTTTTATTGGAGGCAAGGCGCCCTGATAGTTGAACACCTTGATGGCCGACGCCCTGGGCTCAGTCACAGCCCCTTCGCAGGCAGCCATCGTACCAACAAGGTAGATAATCGGAATGAAAGCGAGGACTGCCATGTTGCTAGTTGTGCTCCGAGGATACACTGAATTTGTCACAAAAGCACCTGTGAGCGGCGAGCCATCGTATTTATACGCAGAGGCTGGTGCAAATGAACTTGAACCAGATATCTAGAGATGCAGAATTTGCAAGTCATGATCGATTGTTTCGATGTTTCACACAGACGGCGGCTGTTGTATTTGAAAATCATTTGCACGGCACCAACCTTGATTAGTTCTACCTCTCCGTCTAACGCTGAATAGATTAGCTGCAAACACTGGCACTGTTTAGTTGTCCTGGCGCCCGTACAAGGAGACTATGTCCATGGGTGATCAAGATTCTGAAATACACCCACGGACGTAAGAAGCGCTATAATATCGCAAGCAACAGATGATAGTGCGCTCAGCGAGCAAATACAGTAAGTTCTACTAACCATCGACAGGAGCTTTGTGAAATTTGCTGTCCTTCTGTTGAGTTACTGAGTCTCTATAGATCTCTAGCCAGCAAACTCATAGGTCTGGCGATCTAAGGCTCCAAACCATTTGGCTCTTGTCCTTCATAAGCTTGCTTCTGGCACGTGCTCATGCCAAGTACCTCGCGCTAAAAAATGCGCGCGCTTCTCTGCCGAGTGACACAAATCTGAGCCAATCCGGACTAGCCAGCCTGTGTGAGGTATTAGTAGACAACCCGTCGATACTAACAGTTGTTTCATTGAGTCAAACTATCTAATATTGTATCAAAGTAAGATGTGAGCCCCATTTATTTTAAGTATGGCCAGAACTAAATCATTCGTTAACGGGAACACCGAAAATAACGTCGAGAAAGTCGAGCAGCCGTCACCACCAATTGTCAAGCAGATTGATGAACAATCAATCAAGTTTATAGCAGCCGGCCAAAAGATTAATGATATTGAAACTGCAATCAGGGAGCTAGTTGAGAATTCTATCGATGCCCAAGCCAAGAATATCGAGATTAGGTTGTCAAAATTTGGAATCGACTCGATTGAGGTTGACGACAATGGTGTTGGCATTGAAGAACAAAACTTCGACCACCTTGGTCAAAGGTATCACACCTCTAAGATAACCAACCTTACCAATTTGCAAGATTCTCTCGAGACATTTGGTTTCCGCGGTGAAGCTCTCAGTTGTTTGTGCAACATAGCTAACCTTATTATCACCACCAAGGCGAAATCCAGCTCTTGTGGTTGGAAACTAACATTTGGTAAGGACGGGACCATCTCAAAAAGGGATCGAATAGGGCGCGACAATGGTACGACAGTAATTGTGAAAAATCTATTCCACACTCTACCTGTGAGACGGCGTGAGCTTGAAACAAGTGCCAAGAAACAGTACGACAAGATAGTCAGACTCATCTATGAGCAAGCATTGGCTAGGCCCCATATCAAGTTCTCTCTATGCAGGAAGTCTACAGCCAAGAAGGAAAAAGACTTCTCCCACGGCGGTACCACTCTTGAGGGATGTCTAATAACAATCTTTGGAATCAAGATACTCGATTCGTTATTACCCATAAGGCAGATAGGGCTCAATGCGCCGACAAAATTAGAGGACCTTGACGCGAAAAAAGAACCAAACAGCAATAGATCTAATGATAAGTCACATGATGAGGCTGATCAAGAAACGAATGCTCAGGTCATCTTGAGCGAGTGTCTATCAAGTGGTTCATCTCAAGCAGAACCTGGCTCAGAACATTCTACGAGCTCAACGGATATCAACAATAGCTCCTTTTCCCAAACAATCCCTCCAAAACGAGATGAGATTTTCTTCAAGCGTTCTCGTAGATCTCATTTTGCTAGAGAACGACCCGAGTATCTCATACATGGTTACATATCCAAGATTGGCTGTGGTCGTAGTTCGTCCGATTCCCAATACATTTATGTCAACAAAAAGCCTTGTGATATCCCGAAAATGTCCAGATTGTTGAATGAGATCTTTAGAGATTACAATCAAAACAACCATTACCCATTTTATTGCCTGTTCATAGAGGTGCAGAAGTGGGCCACAGATTTCAATGTACCACGAAAAAGAGGAGTCATACTGCAGGACGAGAGTAAGCTATGTGATATCGTGCGCAACAGCCTCGAGTCTATGTACTCGGCTTTCGCACCAGCATCTCAGAAGTCTTGCCCCATCGCTCAAATACCATTTTCTACACCTATCTCACAGTCTAACGGCACATCCAAGATTGAGAAAAGACTACCTGTTGAGCAAGGAATAACAAGTAGCAGCAAGGAACAGTTAAAGAGGCCTCTCGAACCTCATGGGTACGGTCAACTAACAGGTGATAGTAGTTCAGCGCAAATGGGTTCCACTCTCAGTGTCGACGATGATGTGGTCGACAGCATACCAGATCTCTTTGAGGTTGCACCAAAGAGAGCTAGGACATCTGAAAGCTCTGCCATCAGAACTAGGCCGCAAACGAGGCGAATGACTGCCAACGAGTCTCAGACACCTGGATTCCAGAATGGCTATGCTCTATATGTTGAGGAGATAACTGCAAAGAGTTTGAAAAATTCGGATAATCAGAGCTCAACCCCACAGAAAACCGCTGAGATACACAATATTCTGAAAAATGATCTCACGAAAGAACCTATGCCTGAGCGAGCGACCCCACAAAAGAAAACATGCTCTTTGAAGAAACCACCGCCAACTGCTAGTAGATTCAAACAGTGTGAACTAAGCCAGAACGGAGATCTAAAAGTCTCCATCGAATTCCTAGAGGATCTAGGGTCGGCGCTAGAGTGCGAGAATGCTGAGCGTTGCATCCCGGACGACTTGAGAGAGTTTTCATTTGCAATCCATCCTAAATTCAATACACCTGCTGAGGAGGAACTCAAGTTTCATCTTAACAAAGCGTCTTTCAACGACATGCAAGTCATAGGGCAGTTCAACAAAGGTTTCATAATAGCCCGCCTGAACAAGCATTTATTCATCATAGACCAACATGCAACCGACGAACGAGCCAACTATGAAGAGCAAATCAAAAAATCTCCTCTCGTGAAGCAAAAGATGGTTCACCCCAAACCATTGTATCTCAATCGTATTCAAGAGAATGCAATTCTCAACAATATGGACGCTTTCATCAATCATGGATTCGAGTTTACGGTCGATCAGTCAAAGTTAGTAGGCTACAGAGTAATGTTGTCGGCCACATCGATTTGTCGGATCGCTGACCGAGACGAGCACTTGGGCAAGGAAGATGTTGAAGAGCTTATCGACATCGCGACTGAGTCACCGGGGCGTTTGGAGTCCTACACTCTTAGGAAAGTAAAAAGTCTGTGCGCATCTATTGCATGCCGGAAATCAGTGATGATTGGTGACACACTTGGTTGGCAACACATGACTCGTATTGTGGCCCGGATGTCTGAATTAGAAAACCCCTGGATTTGTGCCCACAATCGACCAACTATCCGACATCTGATGGATATTGACTGGATGTGATGGAGATCTAACGATGGATTAGCGGTTGACCGTCCGATAAAAAACCGAAGATAATCACTACATTCATCACAATGAGCATCACATTGCCACCGACTGAAGATTGAATTTCGTTCTTCTAAATCGAAAATCAGCTTTAGCTGAAGAGTTTTTCGAATCGCTTTATTGAGCGTAAAAATAAAAAATTGCGTCAAAGGCGTCTTTCTAAAGAGTCGAGTTGGGATTAACTTTGTGAGTCATACAATGAGGTCATTCATGACCTGATTTTGACACAATTGTTAAGTAGCTTTCAACTATTGCTAATCACCAGAGTTGTGATTAGTTTTATGGGAAGTAGTTCATAACGAGTTGAACGCAAGCGCAGTAGCTCAAATTGTCTGCGCGTGTCATGTCAGTCTTTATCAAATTCATAACGCAAGCGACACCATAACATTTATTGACACTTGGAATTTCTACTATAAACTCGACATAATTTACATTGTTAATCTACCAATTACAATCTCGCCTCCTAGGTTATAGTGCATCGACAATCTCTGCTATTAGCCATGGCACGCAATGACTAATGAAAAAAACAACCAGACGCAGCCAGCCAAGAATTCAAGGGTACGTGAGATATTTTCTGCAACAAACCAACTTGATGATGATAACTCAAGTGCAAGAAAGTTGTGCAAGCACTGTATAGTTGACTCACTCGTTAATTCGATAATTGATGGGCTGATTCATACTGTGGTTGTCAGATCATGGGATCTACTGTGTCACAACTCGAGAAAGAGATAGGAGCCGAATGTTTTCCACCAAATGAGCACTATTTTGGGTTGGTCAATTTTGGGAACACATGTTATTGCAATTCAGTACTACAAGCACTATATTTTTGTCAACCATTTAGGAATAAAGTTCTCGAATCCAAAGCCAAGCTGAAACGAAATGGTAAGGAGACTCTACTGACATGTTTGGCTGATTTATTCCATACGATCGCCAATCAGAAGAAACGCACCGGTTCTTACGCTCCCAAAAAGTTCATTAATAGATTAAGGAAAGAGAACGAGGTGTTTGATAACTATATGCAACAGGACGCTCATGAATTTTTAAATTATTTATTAAATACCATTGCCGATTTGTTGCGCATCGACAAAAGTGATAAACAAAGCATGACATGGGTCCAGGAAATATTCCAGGGTACGCTGACTAATGAAACTAGATGCTTGAACTGTGAGTCAATCTCAAGCAAAGATGAGGATTTTATTGATCTCAGCGTTGATGTGGAGCAGAACACATCGTTGACACATTGTCTCAGGGTTTTCAGTAAAACGGAAACCTTGGATTCCGAGCATAAGTATTACTGTGAAAACTGTTGTTCCAAACAGGAAGCTCAGAAGAGAATGAGAATCAAAAAACCACCCAAGATATTGGCTTTACACCTCAAACGATTCAAATATATGGAAGCGCACAATCGCCATACTAAGTTGACCTCTAGAGTTGTTTTTCCTCTAGAACTAAGATTATTCAGCGACAACTCTACCGATGATTGCGAAGACAGATTGTACGATCTATTTGCAGTTGTTATACACTGTGGCTTCGGACCTAATCGAGGACACTATATAAGCATCGTGAAGTCCTACGGATTTTGGTTATTATTCGACGACGATTTCGTGGAGAAACTGGATACTGCGAACTTGTTGGAAGACTTCTTCGGCCTAACAAATGATTCGCAAAAAACTTCTGAATCAGCATACATATTGTTTTACCAGAGCAGGGACTGAGATAGACAGAGTCAAAGTTTGATGCAACCTTTTCATAAGATGTCTCTGCACAGGCTTCCTAGTACACTGGGTTCTATCTGCTAAAGGCATAACTGTTATAAATCAAATGTTTTTGTTAATCGATCTCCAGTTAGACTATTGTCGACGTATCTTGACCGCTCCTGCCAAACTTCTGAGTTAACCCATGGTGTGGTTATCATTGAAGAAAAGGATCTGGACGCAGAGGGTATAATAATAAATAGAGCGCAAGGTCCAGGATTTTAACTTACAATCAAAGCCCATGAGAAGGTGCTCAGATGACATCTACGACTTATCTAAACTCCTATTATATATTTTAGGAAATCTTAAGCGGTCAATAACTCTCACATTTCTCCTGGGCAACAGTTAACAGGGCTAGAGGCTCGAAATTCATATGGTAATGAGCCTGGTGCAAATCAAGTAGCCGAGAGGACTGAGGCTGACTAGACCAGGGCAAAAGAGTGTGATAATTATCTGAGAAGGGCAATATTAAGAGCAACGTCAACCAGAAATGAAGAGCATGAGTAAGATAGGTTGAAGAGAAGTGATATGCTAAACATCAGTTTCCAGTATATTTTTAGGAGCAGTCAATGTCTTTGATTGGGTCAAGCAAATCCAACCCGACCAAAGCGTTTCCTAATTCTTTACTCGATTGGCCTCTCTTGCATAGGGTCTTGATGTACTGGGTGAAGTGTCTCATAAATGTGAGGTCGTTCACAAACCGGGCACCTTGACTTTCAAATTTGATAGGACCTACAAGGAAATAATATTCTACGATCATTACAATGACCTTGCTGACTGAATGGTCCTCATCTATATCTTCTAGGAGCAGATTCGATATCAGTTCGCATATGTTGACGATTGTCTTGCTAATCCCTACTTCAGGGTACTTGAGAACAGGAGCCGGGTGGGAAAGATTAACAAAATAGTCCTCAGGAGAAATTTTGCTCTTTACGAGCTTACCATCAGATGAGTTTATGATAGCACGCAATTCTTGAATACTATCCAACAAAATATTGCTGTCATGTACGGATGTCATCCTGGTGGACTGCAATCAGCTCATAAATAATGGATGTGAAAGACCATGGTGGCACATCCATAAGATCAGGAGCGCCCTTGCAGAGTAAAATGTTTTGATGGCCACGTCATGCTGGAATTGTTTTGTGTTGATATCGAAGCGTGTGAAGTCTGTCAAAGAGCTGGATTTGCTGAGAGCTGTGAGCTGTGAGCTGTGAGCTGCAGCTCGTTTGAAAAGATGCTCTTTCAGTCTGAATCAGCTCTCCTAATGCTCCACTCTGTACTTATGCCTTCGAGCTCTGCAGGATGCCTGGCTGCGAGGTTCCCTCGCGAACGATGCGCCGCTTTCTACACTCGATTCGCAGCCAGGCCAGGAGTTTGATCGCTGGACGCGTTCTGCAGGAGCGTTCGCACAAAAATGCCTTATGAAACCTAAGTGCAATGGGAGACCTGACTCACAAGAGACCTGACTCACAGACTGAAAAGGCCAAAATTTCTCGGGCTGGCAGCCCACAAAACCAGCCCAGCTCATCCAGCTCAGAGACAATCTCTACACGCGTGCACACGAGTTTTCGGTCCCGAATCCAAACAGCTCAGCCGATCACACCGCCGCGCGCCGCGCGCCGCAATCTCATCATCAGTCTTTAACACCCTCATCAATTACCCCGGAGGTACGAAAAAGAGGCCGGTAAATCACTTAACAAATGGCAGTAAGAAAAAATTGGAATATATTTTTAGCATGCAAATATGAGGCATCCACCTACAATGTGGGTTATAACAAGGTGTAAAGAGTTGACATGATGTTGTACTTTTGTGGAACCTCAAGCAACCAATCAAATCTGCTGATAGCAACTAATTCAAGTGGCAAATCTTAGGTATCAAATTTAGGGAATCTCTGGCTTCTCAATCAAACATTCTGTGCTACAGTGAGGTCATCTCTAACCAGACTCTCGAAGACCATCTATTATATTGGTCGTAAGCGAACCTTAACTATTCACCAATTTATACACTTCTGTCTAAGAATCGTGCAACTTAATACATGCGAGTCCATCGACTTAAACTAACTGTAATAACTAGTTCTCAACGAAAGGATTCAATCATTCCAAGTATATATCAATCATGACGAAAAAACTCAAATGGCAAGTCTTTCCTGGCAGAAATCGATTCTTTTGCAATGGACGCATAATGGTTGCCGAATCCTTATCTCTGTTCTACTTAGCGGTATTCCTCATCTTCGCAACATGTTCATTGTTTTTTGTATTCGACTGCCCTTACATGTACCAGAATGTCAGTCCAGCCATACCTATCTCAGCAGTAGTATTATTCTTGTTCACAATGTCGTGCTTTTTTCACACGGCTTTCTCGGATCCCGGCATCATACCACGTGCTCGGTCCGATGAGGCTGCCTACACCGAGCAATTCATCATCGACCAATATGACAATGGTGTAGCACAACAGCGAAGACCACCCCCTAGGACCAAAGAAATCATGATCAATAATATACCGGTCAGGATCAAGTATTGTTTCACCTGTCTTATGTTCAGACCTCCAAGAGCATCACATTGCAGCGTCTGTGATAACTGTGTCGACTGCTTCGACCACCACTGCCCATGGGTTGGCAACTGTGTTGGGCGTCGAAACTATAGGTACTTTTACATGTTCATATTATCATTCTCACTATTGTGCATATACGTGTTAGCATGCAGCCTAACCCATCTGATACTATTATCCAAGGAGACGAACGTGCTCGAAGCATGCCAAGAGTCACCTGCGAGTGTATGCGTCTTTCTCATTTGCTTCGTGAGCATCTGGTCTATCTTGGGACTTGCGGGGTTCCACACATTCTTGATCGCGGCCAGTCTGACAACCAATGAAGATTTAAGAGGAACTTACAGCAAAGAGACTGGGTTGAAGAACCCATACAGCGGTTCAGTATTTCAGAATTGCATCCAAATCTTGTGCTCCTCCACTCCTATCAGGTAGGTGCCACATATCAGATCGATTCACTCAATTAACCACAATGCGACATCTGTATACTAAATATTGTCATTCTTATCCATTGCAATTCAATTACTCAGTCTTATTGATGCTCGGGGCGAGATCAATCACCAGGATCTCAACTCCATTGATTCCGGCCATCCTAATTCTCACATGGTGAGGGTATCGAATCAAAATGAAATCAGAACATCGGATGTCTAGAGCGTTCAGATAAGATATAAAACGCCTGGCTAAGAAGATAAAATTAAGGACAGAAGTGGAGAAAATTTCTGTTGACCTTTTCAAAATGTCTATTCATCATTCATAACACAACGATTGTTGATTCCTGAAGTGCATCAAATAAAAAGTACAACAACTCAAGAGCGATGAACTAGCTGATCTTGGTAACAAAATCCCGCTGGAGCATAGTAACTTTGATGCGCCTGATCTGTTCTGAAACCATTGAAGGAAATGACAATTTTCACAGAGGCCCGGGAGAGTCGTTCGCTATAAATTCCTCGTCTACCCCATCATCCATGTCCTCGTCATCGTCCTCATCATCTTCGTTCATTCCATCCTCATCTTCATCGTCATTACCTTCGTCGTCTATTGGATCGATGTGGGGCGTGTGCACGTCAACGTTACGATACTGAGACTCCCTAATCCAGATTTCATGATTTGCTTCGAGCTCATTGAGTTTGGCTGCTTCATCCACGGGTTGGTCATTGACAAACCAACTCTCATCAACATAGCGAGGTATGAGAGATGGGTACATAGGATTGGTCATGACTAAAAGTTTATGATTTTTGCAAGTATTCTGCAGATTAATCTATTGTAAGATCATGTATCAGCCCGTCTTCTGAGATCTAGATGGTTGACTTCAAATTAATATGTATCATGTCATCTCGACAGGATTAAGCTATGCTTGGAGCGATGGGGTGTGGTGTGCATCTAATATGGATTTATATCAATGGATCAAGCGGATAGTAAAGTGGCAGCTCATGTCGAAGAGTGTGATTTCGAATCTGTGAGAAATCATTTAAAGTCCGAGCATGTTGAGGCATCCTCCGCTCTTGCATGGGATTCCAATGCAGAGTCCCAACCTCTGCTTGAACACGCGCGCAGAGCTGCCACTCGTTCCCACGACCGCTGAGTAATGCGAGTTGAGTGCTCAACAATCACTCAGCGGTTCCGTTACCATAACGTAGCATAAGCTTACGCGTTATAACCAATTCTATAATAGATGAGTTCAAATGTATACAGCCACTCGAGGATACAGTGACAAACATCAAAGAATTGTAGGCTATAGTGCAAAATCTGACATCGCGATCAACAGAGAGGTTGATATCAATCGGTCGAGAGAAGTTTGTCCCGTCCATCTTAACCGTGCGTAGGACAGCAGAAACCAGCCAAACACTCTGACACCTCTTCGTTCGGAGGCCGAAATCCGGCACAATCACTTCCACAGCTGGTGTTGTGATCAGAAATGCCGCACACACCCACTTTACAGCAGGCCGAGTTAATCGGGTTTGCAGCGGCGAGTGTCACATTGAATAAGCGAGTATTGGCTTACGAAGAGAGATAGTATCCGATGGAAAGCCACGTAATTATATTGGAGCTGGACCATTGTGCACTGCCGTTGAGACTAATCGAACAGTGACGTAGAGGTTCTGAGTTGCATGAGTCCCACAATTTACGATTTATCGCGCATTCCGGTTTTTGTATCAACTGAAGGTTTTGAGCCCGCGCTCACATGGTCGTCCGCATCTGGACCGCCATTGACTCTTTTTCTCGGGCTCGCTGTACGAGAAAAAGAGTGTCAATGAAATGCATCGAGGATGGAACTAAGCTGAGCTCTGTATCCAATACAACAAATGGAACCACTGCTTTAAGGTTGGTTCCGGTCGCCAAGTAGAAGCGGCCGCCTAGTTGTTTTAGCACCCGCGGAAAATCGTCATCAAGGTCTGCACTGTTCATAGTTTGAAGCGAGAGCGATGGCTTAACTAGCCTGCTAGTTCGTTGTCGATTGTCGACTAGCAAAAACCTGGCTCGACCAAACCGACAATCAGATGAGATTACCACGAGATTGACACGCTTTCTCCTGCTACCACGGCGGCCTGTAGATGTGAACATGCGGAGAACAAGTCTGACGAGCCCATGAGAGGCGGTATAGCCGAGGCGACGATCTGCAACATTGAGCCCATCGAGAGACCACTCGTACTCGCTTCTGACGACTCCACGATATCTGGCCCGAAATTTCTCGAACTGATGACGTAGTCTACCTATGAGATTTACTTGCTGGACATTTGAAGCTACATAAAAAATGGCCAGTCTTATCGTCTGCTGACATGACTAATATGAGGTCGTTTTCTGATTGCGCTCAAAGTTGCCCATCACCTGTCGCTCGTGGCTAGATGTTTGCACTTTGTAACGCCAGAAAGCGCCTTCAGTGCGACTAGCTATTGTCCGCACCGACCAGAGGCCAGCTCGGGCCTTGGCTGAGACCATAGAGCTCCGCGATTGTGTTTGCAAAGGGTTAAAGTTAACTGCCAGAAGACAGGCAAATTAATTTATGACTCCACTGGATAGTGCTGGCGCAACAAGGACAGGTAACAGGCTCGAAAGAATCGCAGGCCAGCTGGCGACCCGAGCCCGGGCCGACCTCAGTTCGAGTTAATGGCGCGAGACTCATTAGAATGCGGCTTGTCTGTCACTCGAACCTTTGGCAAGGTTGGCGCCGGCGAAACTCGGGACTCGTGTTGCCGCTATACTTCTCAGGCGGCACCTTCTGCACCACCTGAGAGACTCTAGTTGGGGTTGTGTAGGAACCACGAGATCATTGCGAGCCATTGGGGACTTGCGTGAGTGAGTGCAGCCCGCGGCGCTCTCCTGAAGGTAACGTCATTACGCCGGCGCCGATCAGTCTGAGGGAGCAGAAGGCGCCCGAGCGCACTCGCGGTGATCTTTGTGTGCGTGGATTCGTTAGCCAGCTCGTGCGTGAGCGACCGATTGAGTGCGTGCGTTCGTGCGTGCGTGCGTGCGTGCATGCGTCCGTGCTAGCGCATTGACAGGTCACGTAACAACACCTTTCTCAGGTAGGAGCGCGCCGCCGTTAAAACTTGCGCACGTCTGCGATGCCGCCGATTGATCGCGCCATTCCACTGATGGAAACAACGTGATGATGGCCCTTTCGAGCCACCCGCGAGTTTCTTGGTCTGTGGGTGTCCAGGTGGTGCTTGTTCTAGTCGCTTGATGCGCCTCAGCTACGGCTTACATAACATCAAGCTGTCAGCCTCGGCTCAACGGCACGCACTCTGGAAACATCAAGTGTGGGGACGAGGGATTGGTGTGATTGTTCTGGAAAGGCTGGTGAGTGTGGCCCAGCTGAGGGGCAGGAAATCTAGAAAGTGAAGTTCCTCAGTGCACGAGTGGGCGCAGTTGCGGCGAAACCTCGAGGGGCTGAGGCTAAGGGGAACGAGCAGGGCGAGGCTGAGCTCAAGGAAGCAGAAGGCTGTCGCATATGTCGTCGACATTCACTCAGACAACAGGTTGTAGCCTCCGCCGAGACTGCGGCGACTGCGGGAACGGCAAGAAAAGATCTTTTACGACTCTAACCTCTAAAGACGACTTCGTCTGTTTGCTTGCAGATCGAGTTTCTAGCCGGCGGCTATTGCATAAGGGAATGGGCGACTGCGAGCGGTCGGGGTCCGGGTTACGAGGATGTCGCTGAAGACGCATTGAATCCATAATGGAGAGATTGCGTGTCAACCCTGGCGTCAAAAGTCGATCTCGATTTGTCAATAGGACGAGGCGCGTCTTGAGGCCTCACAGTGGTCGTGGTGCCCCTCTCCTGTTGCATAATGTCTCTCGCGAAAGGGACTGATTTACGATCCACACTCGAGGGGCGCCTGTGCGGCTCACCCTAGTCCTCAATACATCTACTCAGACGCAGTTGGCGCGCGTATCGTCTAAGCTTTTAGTACGTGAGCGCACCTCGGCTCTGGGGGGGGGGGGCGGCCGAACAGGAGACTGGGTTGCATAATTAATCGTACCACGCGATCTATCGTGTCACGTATGTCACGCCGCTCAGCGAGTCGAGGCGACGGAATCGCCTCCACAGGGCCAACCTATTTTTGTCGATGGAAACATCGACTCGTTAGCAATCAACAGGTGAGTAACCAAGTTGGCGGCGGCGACGGCCGTCTTAGTGTTTGTTGTTGTTGTTGTTGTTGTTGTTGGTGTAGATAAACGAGTTGAGCAAGAGACAAACAGCGGCTGGTGACGACAAAGGACTCCACAATGACGCGCTTACACGAGCAGTATTTACATGAGCCACTCGCGGATATCTAGCACAGGTGCGCCAGCCTATGCACTCGCAAGTCGCTAGTGGTCCTTGCTTGTGAGCGTCACAGTTGAACAACGCGACAGTGGATCTGTTAAGAGAAATCCCCTAAAATCCACGGAGCAGTGAAGTAGTTTTTACGTGAAGCCCGCGCGACCAATTTGCAGTCTACCTGCTGAGGCTCGTCGGGATTGAGTCCAGTCGCTGAGCCCATCAATATCGACGGGGTGGCGCATGCGCGTCGTTTTAGTTATTGAACCCGGGTCGCGCTCTCGACGGCGGAGATGTACAGAAAAAGTGTGAGTAAAATAGCGATAGAGATTTTTGCGTGATAGTAAACCTCGTCACGCGCTCGTGCCGATCAGAATGGATAGAAATGTTCTCAAGCTGCCTGCTCGCCTGTCTTCCGCCTGATGCCTGATACTGAAGAGATCTTGATAAATTCAAGGAACCGGAAGCGAGTCGAGAGCTTTGCACTCGGGTGCTGAAGTTCAACGAGGATGACGGATCGTCCGCGGGCGCGCATTGTGAATCTGGCGGAGCATTGTGCAGGCAACCTGTTGGCCTTGGCGCTTTGATGAGTGGGCAGGAAACCACTCGGCGAGAGGCTCGAGCTGAGGTTAAAGGTCGTGATAAGAATCACGCGGCAATGGGATGGACTCGGAAGCATCAAGGCGTTGGCCTTGCCCTGGTCCTTGTTGTTTCCTTCCTCGAGAATTGATTTGGACTAGAGAGCATGAAGAGCTAAGAGGCCATGAAGATTCGCCGATCACACGGTCTACGTGCCCTCAAGCGTCGTTTAGCCGCATCGGTGGAATTTGCCATCGACCAATATGCTGCTTCAAGCGAGCGATGCGTTTACTGTTGCAACTCGCTCCTCCCAATCATCGCGCCAGATAAGCGAAAACTCCTTGCAGCGGGAGTGCGGCTGTCAAGAGACGACCGATCAAAGCTCTCACTGCTCAACGTCCTCTGGCTCAACTAACTAGAGCGTGTTCACGAACTGCACCTGAGCTTGGCACTGCTGAGCCGCTGCAAGCTCCTTGCGGTCGACTTATCAGATTTGTAGCTATCTGTTCGCGGTTTATGCGACCGCTAATGAATTGCGCTGGAACCCTTTGCATCAGCCACCGGGCGCCGACTCGTACGGGCGTTCCTTGCGATGTTTGCGGGTGAACAAACTCTGCGCGAATGCGATATGATGGCAATCGATCGGCATAAAAAGGCTCGTCGAAGAGATAGAGAGAGAGAGCGAGCGAGAGGTGCCACGAGGAAGCAAATGGACTCAGGGAGCCAATTGCTGCGCGACCATCGGCGGCTCTAGAATTCTCTAGACAGTCTCCAATGAATGAAAGCTCAATCAGCTGCACTGCTGTCCCTTGGCTGATAGCGTCGCTGGCGGTCGGATAAGCAGCGCTCAACAGGGCGCCCACGTGGGCGCATTGCTAAAAGGGTGTGTATGCGGCGGCAAGAGGGTGGCCCTTGTGGCGCCGGAGCTGACGGAATATGGGCGCCTCGTGCTGGCCACCGCGGCAACTCACCTACGACGAGCGCGATTACACCGATGAGCGGCCGATAATGTGCTTGCGTGTGGGAGTATGAGTGTCGGGCTGAGTGCGGTTTTGCGCCCGTTCGCCTCGCACCAGACCGGGTGGCGCCAGCACGTCAGCAGGAATTAGCGGCCACCGCCGCTCAGCTGACACCCGCGAGCTCGGCGATGATCTCTAGCGCCTATCTGCTGCCAGAATCTTGTCCGCATGTGGCTTCCCTCGTCGTTGCGCCTCCAGACAAACACACAGCCGTCAACACAACCACACGAGCTCGCTGGCAGAGAGGCGGACGCGCAGACTTGCGCCAGCCGCGCACCTGCAAAGAGGGCGCGCAGTCACAACAGGTCGCCGAGTAGGCGAGCAGAGCGGCGCACACAGCCGGCGGGCGCACACGAACCAAGTCGACATTCATCGGGCGAAGCCAACTTGTGTGCCACGCGCATGTTCTCTCCAGATTCCCATCTCGCGAGCTAAAATTTATTGCAATCATGGTCGTCGTCGTCGTCGTCGTCGTCGTCGTTGTCGTCGTCGTCGT
>SNVD02003195.1:0-17671 GCA_013180625.2 Boswellia sacra
CTCCACCACATTCTCCCTTCCTCAAGTTATTAAAATAAAACCCTAAAATGAGTTTATATACTCTGCTACAGTAACCTGCTACAGTGTTTCGTATTATACATGTTACAATGATTTGTGGAATTACATTTCTACATTCTCACACTGTTTTGATTATAACTTTCGGTACACTGAATGGATTTTTGAACCGTAAATTTCTCTAGAAAATAGACTTCGAGAGCTTTCAAACGGTATATAACATATTATCCGGTTCATTGTATATCAATACAATTAAATCCGAGAAGATGGTTGACTAGTAGAGGTGAAAATGAAGCGTTTTACTTCACTTTGGTGCAAGTTCCTCCAAAACTCCTACAAACATCAAAACCACACAAAAAAATACCAAGGATTATAGCAAAGAAACATAGATGAATTGATATGAGAATGATACATAAATAGACACCTATCAAATTCTCCCACACTTAAACTTTGCTAGCCCTCGAGCAGCTATGAAGATATGAAACAAAACTAAATCAAAACAGATTCAAAAAAAAATTAAAACACACAAATGCTTAAACTTGCAAATAGGCCTCAAAGATTGTACTTAATTATAACCCAAGGAAAACTTCAAAATAATGCACACTTGATCAAGAATTTCATCTCAAGGATTAGTTTCGCTTCACGTCAATTCCTCAAGTGTGTGTGTGTAGAGCCATTCTCACCTAATCACTTGTAACCCGGATGAGTTTATGCATAAAAATGAATCATATTTAATAGTGAAGATGTGTGTATAAATGAACTCTATAGGCTTGCTTTTCAAGTCACTCTCCACTAATGTAGACAAGCACAACACTAAGGATCAAGTAGGGCTTTATTAAGCTTGTAACGTTTGGCCTGGGTGAAGGTATGATAAAAGATAATAATTTGGCTCAAATCACCCACAAACACATAAATCATTCAAGACTATGTAGAGCTCAACCCTATAACACAACTTTATTTCAATTTACCAGGTTACTCCCCCAAACTTATTTAAAACACTCAATCTTTTTTTTTTTGTAGAAAACAAAAGAAAACTACACCCCCACACTTTGTTGTTTAATTCTTTTTAAGAACACTTAAGAGTATAGATATCTTTTTCTTCTTTTTTTCTCCTTTTTTCTCCTTTTTTTCTTTTTTTCTCCTTTTTTCTCCTTTTTTTCTTCTTTTTTTTATTACACTTCCCCTCCCCCACACTTAAACAACACATTCTCCTCAATGTGTAAGTATGTGGACAAGAAGTACAGATTGGTTTCTTTTTTTTTTTTTACGAACACAATAGAACTCACTTGCATTGCTCATGACACAACCCAACCTCCTCTGACTTCCCAAAACCAGAACAGAGCTCGAAATGTAATCGTGAATGATCTACATGCTCATGGGTAAGGGATAAACTGTTTCGGAAAAAAAAAATTCATTTGAGGTTAGGAAATCTTTTAGTGAGTTAACAAGGAAAAAGGCTTACAAAGGCTCAAAGAGGTAACTAGGGATCAATTTGAGTCAAGGGTGGCTATTAAGGCTCAAACGGTCCAAAGATGGCCTAAATCATTTTCCTAATGTTGCACAATCTAGGATTTCGCCTCGAGTGACCATCAAACAAGTTCTAGAATTCATCAAAATCTGAAGAAACACTTAAATTACATAAACTTTCTCTAAGTAAACAAATAACTCAGTGATAATGGCTTAGTGCTCAATGTTGTGCAAGGAATCAAAGGCAAAGCGAAAACCAATAAACATTTCAAGCACACAGATCCATGGATTATTTATTATTTTCCAAGAGTCATTCTCAATTCAATCATTATCTTATCATCGGCCCACAAAATGCAAGAAAAGAGGTACGTGGCGTTGTTACACCTAAGTCAAGATTGTATATTTCAACAATCCTTAGGACCAGTAGCCCGCAGACTTAAGGTTTCCAGCCTATATACCTTTATTATGAAAGAACAAAACAAGAAACAAGACACTTCAAACAATATGAAATAAACAAACTACATATTTATTTAGAGAGAATGTGTTTCAAGGGTTAAAGAAACCCCATATTCTACCATTCTCAGGTTTTTCCACAAATTTTTTTTTTAAATCGAAACTGATAAAGACGAAAACACATAACAACTCTAAATTACGTAAAACTAAACTTACTTAAAAAATAACATAGTCCAACAAGTCAGCAAACACAAACAATTCAGTTAGAATGGGTCTAAAAAGTTTAGAAGTTAGCCTCCTTATTCAGCCATTATGGATGAAAGAAATGCAGAATGCGTTTCAAGAGAACTTGAACTTTTTAAGCCACCACTCTAAAAGGCAAGATTAGAAAATATTACCTGGAATGAAAGAAATAACCTGAAAAAGCTCAAAAGAAATAACATGAAAAATCTCAAATAAACACAATAAAAAGAAAGCAAACAAAAGTGAAGCAAACCAGTAGATAAAGATTACAGATGGAGCGCTAAATCCAGTTTACGCCTTTTATTGCCTTCCGCAAACCAATCTATCCGAGCTATTGTTGGATCAGGCGAAGAGACGAATGCTTGTAATTTGTCAATTAATTCCCCTGCAGTTGAAGCTGTAACCAGGATTTGCCTCGCCGGCTGTGAGATGAAGTTTTTTTCTACTGCTTGATCAAGAAAAAACAACAAACCATCAAAAAAATTATTAACATTTAACAAACCAATGGGTTTCCGATGGATGTTTAGCTGTGCCCAAGAGGTGATTTGAAATATCTCCTCTAATGTACCATAACCACCAGGCAAAGCTATAAATGCATCAGATTTAATGACTATATGTGCAATACGCTCATGCATGCTAGAGACCTGTAACTCTTGCCCCATTGTGTTGCCTACGATATCTCGCACAGCTAATGGTTTAGGGATAATGCCGAGAACTTTATTTCCTCCCAAGGATGTAGCTGTCGATACACACCCCATTAACCCAATACTACCCCCTCCATAAATCAAATGAATACCCCTCGCAGCTAATGTCCTACCAAGATTAAGAGCTGCTGTTGTAAACTCTCCATCTTTACCAAATTGCGATCCACAAAATACGCATATATTTTGGAATCGCTGAATTGGTGTTTTTTCCATTTCTACGAGTGCTCTAACCTTGTGTAAGACAATGATGCACGTTAGGTAATATGCTTTTCAAGTGTAAGACAGGTTATAATAATGACATTTGAAAATATGGAGAATGGATATATACACACACGGAAAACTCTCAAATTTGACACATGGGGACATAATTTCGGTGGGGGTTGCTCGATGCAGATTTATCGTCCCAAGATTTGAAAAAATGAGATATGCCTTCGGCGGGGTTTGACAAAACCTACACACTTGTCTCCCACGTGAAGCATGGAAAATGGAGATACACTTTCGGCGGGGGTTGACAAAACCCCCACACTTGTCTCTAACGTGAAGCATAAAAAATAGAGATACACTTTCGGTGGAGGTTGACAAAACCTCCACACTTGTCTCCCACGTGTACTTATGCCATAGGTAGTCATATGGTTTGTCAAAAAGAAAACTTGAAATTAAAACAAACAAAATCAACAAACAACAACAACACAAAAACAACATTGATAATCCGATCAAACGAAACAAGAAAAAAAATTCGACAACAACAACACACATTCAAATATACAAGTAGTTGTGATTGTGGCTCACATCTTCCTCTGGTTTTACGTCCAGTAACGGCTGAAACGCCTTTTATGAGTCGGGGATTTGCTTCCCATCCAGTTTTCTTATAAACTGACAAACAGGGTCGTTTTTAGTCAGATTCCCTAGACTATAACACTGCACTTCATCACGAAATTGTGTCCATATATTAAGCAATTCACGCTGAACAAGTCCACAAGAATGTGACTCAAGAGTTAATAAAATATTATCCAGCGACTCATTACTCAGGCCATTCTTAATAAATGAAAGTTTATCTTCTCTATTCCTGGACACAAAACCTAATGAACGACAAGTCTGGTTACATTCCATCTAGCTGCGGCGATGGTATAGCATACCTATGTAACCGGTCTTCGCTCTTCGAACCCTACTTGGCGGTACAGGGAGACCGCGTTGGGATCCAGTAGGACCAGAAGAAACGAAGAGAGGAGGAAAAAAGGGGGGGGAGGGATGGCTATGTACCATGATATGCCTAGACGGATATACCATATCTAGAAGAGCTAGTTACACTTCGAGGCGTCAGTAGTTCGAGCCATAGGCTAAGCACTTGTCCGGCTTGCGCGGATAATCTATCGGTTAATGAGCCATAAGATCCGCAGGCATATTTAGGAGCATCAACGCCCAAAGTCTAGTCATCCGTACTGATAGGTGTCTATTTATGTATTACTTTTATATCAATTCGTCCATGTTTCTTTGCTATATTCCGTGGTATTTTTATGTTTTTGTGTGTTTTGATGTTTGTAGGAGTTTTGGAGCAACTTGCACAAAAATGGAGTAAAACCCTTCATTTTCACCTCTGCTAGTCAGTGATCTTCTCGGATTTAATTGTATTGATATACAATGAACCCGATGACATTTTATATCCCGTTGGAAAGCTCTCGAAGTCTATTTTCTGGAGAAATTTACGGTTTATAAATCCATTCAGTGTACCAACAGTTCTACTCAAAACAGTGTGAGATGTATAGAAATATAATTCCACAAGTCACTGTAGCATGTATAATACGGGGCACTGTAGCAAGTCACTGTAGCAGAGTATTTAAACACATTTTAGGTTTTTATTTTGATAACTGGAAGAGGGGAGAAGGTGGTGGAGGCTTAAGCTCTGGAATTCTTTCATCTCTTGGAGTTCTTGAAGGAGAAAGGAAGCTTGGAAAGAGGAAGAACTACAATCCAAAGAGAATTACATCAAATTTGCTAAGTTTTCCCTTCCCTTTCATTTTCTGGAATGTCTCCATGTTGTATTGTATTTACCACGTTCTTAAACATGTGTAACTGAATCTGAATTGGTTAGGGTGATTTCAAAGCCCCTGATATGGTTTTTGTAAGTTGATTGTGTAAGGAATTGTTATCCAATTCTCTAATTGAAGTTGCTTGTATTTTCCCATGTTTAATGCTTATGATTGCTTGCTGGATTGCATTTGGGTGGCCAACTGAATATAATCTGGATATTGTCTATTGCTAGACTAGAAATCTTGATCCGTAATTGTCTTGAATTGCTAATCCTTAGTAGCAAAATTGTGATCAGAGATTGCAATTGGAGAATACAACCTAAGTTAATAATCCGAGCTTGTGTGTTTATTGCTTAGATCAACCTATTTTTCTTATCGTAATGCATCCATTGAATTAAATTTAGAGAGCTTGTTCTAGGTTGTTTAATGGATAGAGATTAAATAAAGAGCCTGTTTTATTTACCAACAAAGTAAGGAAAGATTGGGATAACAGAGCTTGTTGTTATCTACGGTTGATAACTTCAATGCTGTAATTGGATGACAATTCTACGATTAATTCGCAAATCCATATCTTGTGGTAGAGAATGATCCCTTAACCAGATTTCTCTCATTGATTTTTCACTCAAATTAACTTTCTGTTTTGTTAGTCTTCATTTGCATTCTTAGTTCATTTAGTTAATCATTCAACAAAACCCCCCTTATTTAATTTATTTTTGCTGGAAAATAACAAATTCAATTAGATCAATCCTCATGGGAACGATATCTTACTTATCACTTTATTACTTGTGCGACTAGTATACTTGCTAGTTTCGAACGCATCACGTACTTTATAAATTTTAAACACAGCATTTTGAGGAAGTGAAGGAAAATATTTACGAAGGTTCGACAAAAAGATATCGGCATCCATTGAAGAGAAGAAAAGATATTACCGATAATGCGATTGAGTTTGTTTTTCTCCAAGATATGCACGTTTCAAACCTTCGAGCAATGACTTCAGCTCCCGTTTGGATGTTTCCTCAAGCTATTGCACAAATGAATTCGACGTACAAAATAATCAAATTAAACAAAAGGAAGGAAAAGAGAAGAGCAGAAACGAAACTGAAGACACATAAAAGAGATAACAACACAATAGCAAACAAAAGTCAAAAACAAAAAAAAATATAAAAACAAATAAGACAGATAGCAAAGAGAGATAAAACCTAATCAATTTGATGGCCTACGAAAGGAACTCCTCGAGACATAAAAATCGATCATTATTACCTTATTTTATTTTTCTTTTCTTTTCTTTTATTTATTTTTTTCAAAAACATTGGGTTGCCTCCCAATAAGCGCTTGGTTTAACGTCCTCAGCCTGACGTTGGTTCCATCATGGGAGGGTGCAATCTCTGCTGTGCTTCTCAGTGGGCTTGGTTCCTTTTCCAACAAGAATTGTTGCATGCATATGGCTGGGCCTTGGATGTTGCAACGTCCAACCAATTATTTATTTTTGTGCTCTCTAAGTTACTTTGACGAGTTCTCCTTCTTGTCAGTGGTGCACGCCCATTGTCTATTTATAGACTGTCAAAGAATCATATCTCCACCCAAAACACATGCCTCAAATATCTGGAAGTAGCTTAAGCTCCAAGGTTTGGCTTTCATCAAGAAGGAGAAGTTTCTCATTAGATAAAGGCAATTCCATGTACGAAACATCATACCTGTTTGTGATTATAGCTATAGTCTCATCTAAGCATGCCATAGCTTCCTCCATTTCTTTGGACACTTGTATCACTTCTTGGTCTTTGGAATTTTCTGTCCCTATGTGCTCCTACTAGCCATTTTCCAATCCTCCTTGTGAGTTTAACTCAAAACATTGTTTGGGGCAAAGAATCATAATGTCAACTGCAAAAACAGAATGCAAGGTCACTAGGGTACCTCAGTGCCTCAAAAATATTGAAACGGATCACTTTGCCATCAAACTCCATGGTGAAAGTGCCATCATGAACATCAATCTTGGTTCTAGCATTTTTCAAGGATGGTCTCCCAAAAAGAATCGGAGTTGGATTAGGAGATGTCTCATCCTCTATTTTAAGGACATAGAAGTCTGCTGGGAAAACCAATCGATTCACCTGCACAAGCACATCTTCCACAACTCTTTTGGGATATGCATTAAAATGATCAGCAAGTTGAATGGTAATACCAGTTTTCGCAAAAGGTCCAAGATTTAAAGAAGTATAAATAGAATATGGCATGACATTAATAGATGATCCTAAATCTAACATAGCTCTTTCAAACTTGGTATTATCAATGGTGCATGGAATGGTGAACGTACCTGGATCTTTGCATTTCGGAGGAATTTTTCTTTGCAATACAGCTGAAACATTTTCCTCCACACTTACTTTCTCATTCCCTTTTAAATTTCTCTTGTTGGTGCAAAACTCCGTGAGACATTTTGTATAACGAGGTACTTGCTCGATAGAATCCAGAAGTGGTATATTTACCTCGATTTTGCAAAAAGTTTCCAGGATTTTCTATTCTTGTTCCTCCTTCTTCGATTTTGCAAATCTACTAGGAAAAAGTGGAGGAGTAACATATGAAGGAATGGAAGTTATAGGATTTACCTGAGAAGTCAATGTTTTATTCATGGTGGATGTGGTGTCATCTCCTTCATCAATTTGTGATTTTCCTGGTAAGACATCTAATTGCTCTTCACTTCGCGAAGTTATCGCACTAGCAGTCTCGCTTGGATTGATCACCGTTTGAGAAGATAATTTTTCTGAGTCTTTGCCCTCGAATTTGCTCATACTAGTAGCCAATTGTCCCATTTGATTTGCCAGGTTTTGGATACTTGCCCCAGTTTCCCGCTGGAATTGCATTGTATTAGTGGCAAGTGCATTAACAATATCCTGGAGAGACATACCTGAGTTTTGTGAAGCTGGTTGCGGTGCTAGATGTGGCATTGGTGGTGGTTGCATTTGAAATGGTTGCTGCACTCTAGGTTGATTGAAACCTTGTGGTCGATTTGGTATGGCATTTGGGGCGATTAGTTGATGATTCCAGTAACTAAAATAGGGTGATCTTTCCATCCGGCATTGTAAGTGTTAGAGAAGGGATCACACCATTGCCTTGTTTGTCCTGAAAATTCACCCATGACATTGGCTTGTTCCATATCTCCTTCTTGTAAAGTTGGATACATGTCGATTGGATGCTCCATGGTAGAATATACCCCACATGCATAAGATTTCTGCATATGTCCTACAACCATGTTTTCCGCAAGAGAGGTTAGCTTAGAAAGTTGTTGTTCAATATTCGGAGTGCTTACCTCATTTACTCTCTAATGTATTTGTGGCTCAAATCGGCTACTGAATTGTTGGAAGTTTACTGCCATGTCGCCTAAACACAAACAATCAGAAAAAAAAAATACAAATCAACAATGAAAACAAGATAACAAATCGATTAGAAACCCAATCCCTGGCAACGGCGCCAAAAACTTGATGCGTTCGAAACCCAATCAGAATCTTTCCTTACTTTGTTGTTAAATAAAATAGGCTCTTTACTTAATCTCTATCCATTAAACAACCTAGAACAAGCTCTCTAAATTTAATTCAATAGATCCATTACGAAAAGAAAGATAGGTTGATCTAAGCAATAACCACACAAGTTCGGATTATTTAACTTAGGTTATATTCTCCAATTGCAATCTCTGATCACAATTTTGCTACTAATTATTAGAAATTCAAGACAATTACGGATCAAGATTTCTATTCTAGCAATAGACAACATCCAAATTATATTCAGTTGGCCAACCAAATACAATCAGCAAGCAATCATAAGCATTAAATATGGGAGAATACAAGCAACTTCAATTAGAGAATTGGATAACAATATCTTGCACAATCAACTCATAAGAACCATATCAAGGGCTTTGAAATCACCCTCAACCAATTCAGATTCAATTACACATGTTTAAAAACGTGGTAAATGCAATACAACGTGGAGACATTCCAGAAAATGAAAGGGAAGGGAAAGACTTAGCAAATTTGATGAAAATCTCTTAGGATTGTTGTTCTTCCTCTTTCCAAGCCTTCTTTCTCCTTCAAGAACTCCAGGAGATGAGAGAATTCCAGAGCTGCAGCCTCCACCACGTTCTCCCCTCTTCAAGTTATTAAAATAAAACCCTAAAATGTGTTTAAATACTCTGCTACAGTAACGTGCTACAGTGTCCCGTATTATACATGCTACAGTGATGTGTGGAATTAAATTTCTACACTTCTCACACTGTTTTGATTACAACTTTCGGTACACTGAATGGATTCATAAACCGTAAATTTCTCCAAAAAGTAGACTTCGAGAGCTTTTCAACGGTATATGATATGTCATCGGGTTCATTGTATATCAGTACAATTAAATCCGAGAAGATGGTTGACTAGCAGAGGTGAAAATGAAGGGTTTTACTCCATTTTTGTGCAAGTTGCTCCAAAACTCCTAAAACATCAAAACCACACAAAAACATAAAAATACCAAGGAATATAGCAAAGAAACATGGACGAATTGATATAAAAGTAATACATAAATAGACACCTATCAAGTATTTTCTTGCCATGGACCATCCAACCGACATTGTCCAACTTTGCATGAAAAGAGGATACAGAACAAGCCAATGCCATGGGTGGATTTCCAGGACAACCAAGGCAAAGGTATGACCCTTTCTCCAATACTTACAATGCTGGATGGAGAGATCACCCTAATTTAAGATATGGGAATCGTCAATGATGCGTTCGAAACTAGCAAGTATACTAGTCGCACAAGTAATAAAGTGATAAGTAAGATATCGTTCCCACGAGGATTGATTCTAATTGAATTTGTTATTTCCAGCAATAATAAACTAAACAGGGGGATTTTTGTTGAATGATTTACTAAATGAAATAAGAATGCAAGTAAAGAATAACAAAGCAGAAAGTAAATTTGAATGAAAAATCAATGGGAGAAAGCTGGTTAAGGGATCCTTCTCTACACAAGATATGGATTTGCGAATTAATTGTAGAATTGTCATCTAATTACAGCATTGAAGTTATCAACCGTAGATAATAACAAGCTCTATTACCCCAATCTTTCCTTACTTTGTTGTTAAATAAAACAAGCTCTTTATTTAATCTCTATCCATTAAACACCCTAGAACAAGCTCTCTGAGTTTAATTCAATGGATGCATTATGATAAGAAAGATAGGTTGATCTAAGCAATAAACACACAAGCTCGGATTATTAAACTTAGGTTATATTCTCCAATTGCAATCTCTGATCACAATTTTGCTACTAATGATTAGAAATTCAAGACAATTACGGATCAAGATTTCTAGTCTAGCAATATACAATATCCAGATTATATTCAGTTGGCCACCCAAATACAATCCAGCAAGCAATCATAAGCATTAGACATGGGAAAATACAACAACTTCAATTAGAGAGTTGGATAACAACTTCTTGCACAATCAACTTACAAAAACCATATCAGGGGCTTTGAAATCACCCTCAACCAATTCAGATTTAGTTACACATATTCAGACACAAAACAAATATAATACAATATGGAGTCATTCCAGAAAATGAAAGGGAAAGGGAAAACTTAGCAAATTTGATGAAATCTCTTAGGTTTTGTTGTTCTTCCTCTTTCCAAGCCTTCAATCTCTTTCAAGAACTCCAAGAGATGAGAGAAATCCAAAGATGCAGCCTCCTCCACGTTCTCCCCTCTTCAAGTTATGAAAATAAAACCCTAAAATGTGTTTAAATACTCTGCTACAGTAACCTGCTACAGTGTCCCCTATTATACATGCTACAGTGATTTGTGGAATTACATTTCTATACTTCTCACACTGTTTTGATTACAACTTTTGGTACACTGAATGGATTTATAAACCGTAAATTTCTCCAAAAAATAGACTTCGAGAGCTTCCAACGGTATATAATATGTCATCGGGTTCATTGTATATCAATACAATTAAATCCGAGAAGATGGTTGACTAGCAGAGGTGAAATGAAGGGTTTTACTCCATTTTTGTGCAAGTTGCTCCAAAACTCCTACAAACATCAAAACCACACAAAAACATAAAAATACCAAGGAATATAGCAAAGAAACATGGACGAATTGATATGAAAATGATATATAAATAGACACTTATCAAATTCCCCCACACTTAGACTTGGCTAGTCCTCGAGCAACTACGACAATATGAAATAAAACTAAACCGAAACAGAATCAACAAAAAATTAAAACACACAAATGCTTCATCTTGCAAATATGCCTCAAAGATTGTACTTAATTATAACCCAAGGAAAACTTCAAAATGATGCACTTGATCAAGAATTTTATCACAAAGATTAGTTTCCCTCTACTTCAGTTCCTCAAGTGTGTGTGTGTGTAGAGCCATTCTCACCTAATCACTTGTAACCCGGATGAGTTTATGCATAAAAATGAATCGTATTAAATATTGAAGATGTGTGTATAAATGAACTCCATAGGCTTGCTTTTCAAGTCACTCTCCACTAATGTAGACATGCACAACACCAAGGATCAAGTAGGACTTTATTAAGCTTGTAACGTTTGGCTTGGGTGAAGGGATGATAAAGGATAATAATTTGGCTCAAATCACCCACAAACACATAAATCATTCAAGATTATGTAGAGCTCAACCCTATAACACAACTTTATTTTAATTCACCAGGTTACTCCCCAAACTTATTTAGAACACTCAATCTTTTTTTTTTTTTTTTGCAGAAAACAAAAGAAAACTACACCCCCACACTTTGTTGTTTCATTCTTTTTTAGAATACTTAAGGGTATAGATCTCTTATTCTTCTTCTTTTGTTCTTTTTTTTCTTTTTTTTCTTTTTTTCTTTTTTTTTTATTACACTTCCCCTCCCCCACACTTAAACAACACATTGTACCCAATGTGTAAGTATGTGGACGATAATACAGTGGTTTTGTTTTTCCTGTTTTTCTTTTTTTTTTTAAACACAATAGAACTCACTTGTATTTGCCTCATGACACATCCCGACCTCCTCTAACCTTCCAAAACCAGAACATAGCTCAGAATTTAATTGTGAATGATCTACATGCTCATAGGTAAGGGATAAACTGTTTGGAACAAATTCATTTGAGGTTAGGACATCTTTTAGTGAGTTAACAAAGAAAAAGGCTTACAGAGGCTCAAAGGAGTAACTAGGGATCAATTTCAGTCAAGGTTGGCTATTAAGGCTCAAACTGTCCAAAGATGGCCTAAATCATTTCCCTAATGTTGCACAGTCTAGGATTTCGCCTCAAGTGACCATCAAACTAGTTCTAGAATTCATTGAAATCTGGAGAAACACTTAAATTACATAAACTTTCTCTAAGTGAATAAATAAATCAGTGATAATAGCTCAGTGCTCAATGTTGCGCAAGGAATCAAAAGCAAAGCGAACACCAATAAACATTTCAAACACACAGATCCATGCATCATTTATCATTTTCCAAGAGTTATTCTTAATTCAATCATTATCTTATCATCGACCCACAAAATACAATAAAAGAGGTACGTGGCGTTGTTACACCTGAGTCAAGATTGTATATTTCAACAATCCTTAGGACCAGTAGCCCGCAGACTTAAGGTTTCAAGCCTATATACCTTTCTTATGAAAGAACAAAACAAGAAACAAGACACTTCAAATAACATGAAATAAATAAACTACAGATTTATTTAGAGAGAATGCGTTTCAAGGGCTAAAGAAACCCCATATTCTGCATTCTCAGGTTTTTCCACAAATTTTTTTTTTTTGAATCGAAACTGATAAAGACAAAAACACATAACAACTCTAAATTACATAAAACTAAACTCACGCATAAAATAACAAAGTTCAACAAGTCAGCAAACAAAACAAGTTTAGTTAGATGGGTCTAAAAGTTTAGAAGTTAGCCTCCTTTATTCAGCCATTATAGATTGAAGAGATCCAGAATGCCGTTTTCAAGAGAACTTTGAACTTTTTAAGCCACCACTCTAACAAAACCGAGATTAGAAAATATTACCTGGGACGAGAAGAAATAACCTGAAAAAATCTCAAAATAAATACATGAAAACTTCAAATAAACACATAAAAAGAAAGCAAACACAAAACGAAGCAAACCAGCAAATAGAGATTACAGATGGGTGTTAAATCCAGTTTTACGCCTCTTATTGCCTTCTCCAAACCAATCAATCCGAGCTGTTGTTTGATCAGGCGAATAGACGAATTCTTGTAGTTTGTCAATTAACTCCCCTGCCGTTGAAGCTGTAACAAGGATTTGCCTCGCTGATGGTGAGATAGAATTTTTTTCTACAGCTTGATCAAGAAAAGACAACAAACCATCAAAAAAGTTATTGACATTTAACAAACCAATGGGTTGTTTATGGATGTTTAGCTGTGCCCAAGAGGTGATTTGAAATATCTCCTCTAATGTACCATAACCACCAGGCAAAGCTATAAATGCATCGGACTTAACAACCATGTGTGCAATACCCTCATGCATGCTAGAGACCTGTAACTCTTCCCCGATTGTATTGCCTACGATATCTCGTACAGCTAATGGTTTTAGGGATAATGCCGAGAACTTTACTCCCTCCTAGGGATGCAGCTGTCGACACACACCCCATTAACCCAAGACTACCCCCTCCATAAATCAAATGAATACCCCTCGCAGCTAATGTCTTACCAAGATCAAGAGCTGCTGTGGTAAACTCTCCATCTTTACCAAATTGCGATCCGCAAAATACGCATATATTGCGGAATCGCCGAATTGGTGTTTTCTCCATTTCTACAAGTGCTCTAATCATGTGTAAGACACGTTAGATATTATGCTTTTCAATTGCAAGACAGGTTATGGAATGACATATGAAAATATGCAGAATGTATATATACACCCATAAAACTCTCAAATTTTGACACATGGGGACATACTTTCGGTGGGGTTGCTCGATGCAGATTTATCGCCCCAAGATTTGAAAAAATGAGATATGCTTTCGGCGAGGTTTGACAAAACCTACACACTTGTCTCCCATGTGAAGCATGGAAAATGGAGATCCACTTTCGGCGGGGGTTGACAAAACCTCCACACTTGTCTCCCACGTGTACTTATGCCATAGGGTAGTCATATGGTTTGTCAAAAGAAAACTTGAAATTAAAACAAACAAAATCAACAAACAACAACAACACAAAAACAACATTGATAATCAGATCAAACGAAACAAGAAAACAAATTCTACAACAACAACACACATTCAACTATACAAGTAGTTGTGATTGTGGCTCACATCTTCCTCTGGTTTTACGTCCAGTAACGGCTGAATCGCCTTCTATTAGTCGGGGATTTGCTTCCCATCCAGTTTTCTTATAAACTGGCAAACAGGTCGTTTTTAGTCAGATTCCCTAGACTATAACACTGCAATTCATCATGAAATTGTGTCCATAGATTAAGCAATTCACGCTGAACAAGTCCACAAGAATGTGACTCAAGAGTTAACAAAACATCATCCAGCGACTCATTACTCAAACCATTCTTAATAAATGAAAGTTTATCTTCTCTATTACTGGACGCAAAACCTAATGAACGACAAGTCTGGTTACAATTCCATCTAGCACATTTATAACATACTTGTAACCTTTCGCTCTTCGCCTCTTGGCGTAGTAGATCTTTCCTAGACCAGGCATGTATTTTGCGAGATTAATGTCCGGCTCACCGGACAATCTCACCTTGGCTTCGATAAGCCATCGATATCCGCAGGCAGATTTAAGAGCATCAACGCCCAAAGTCTAGTCATCCGTACTTTATAAATTTTAAACACAGCATTTTGAGGAAGTGAAGGAAAATATTTACGAAGTTTCTACAGAAAGATATCGGCATCCATTGAAGAGAAGAAAAGGAGAGATATTACCGATAATGCGATTGAGCCTATTCTTCTCCAAGATATGCACGTTTCAAACCTTCGGGTAATGGTTTCAGCTCCCCTTTGGATGTTTCCTCAAGCTGTTGCACAAATGAATTCGAAGTACGAAATAATCAAATTAAACACAAGGAAGGAAAAGAGAAAAAAAACAGAAACGAAACTAAAGACACATAAAGAGATAACAACATAATAACAAACAAAAGTAAAAAAAACAAATAAAAACAAATAAGACAGATGTCAAAGAGAGATAAAACCTGATCAATTTGATGGCCTACAAAAGAAATTTCCTCGAGACACAAAAATCGATCATTATTACCTTATTTTATTTTTCTTTTCCTTTTTTATTTATTTTACAAAAACATTGGGTTGCCTCCCAATAAGCGCTTGGTTTAACGTCCTCAGCCCGACGTTAGGTCCATCATGGGAGGGTCCAATCTCTGCTGTGCTTCTCTAGTGGGCTTGGATCCTCTTGTCCAACAAGAAATGGTGCAAAGCCTATGGGCTGGGCCTTGGATGTTAGTAATCGTCCCCTTAATAGCTGTTTTGTGAACTCTAAATACTCGGACGCGTTTCTCTTCTTGTAGTGGTGCAAGGCCATTTCTATTGTAACTAGCAAAGGATCTTTGTTACCCGAAAACACATGCCTCAAATAATCTGGAAGTAGCTTAAGCTCCAAGGTATTGGCTTTCATCACAGAAGGAAGAAGTTTCTCATTAGATAAAGGCAATTCAATGCACGAAACATCATACCTGTTTGTGATTATAGCTATAGTCTCATCTAAGGATGCCATAGCTTCCTCCATTTCTTTGGACCCTTGTATCAACCTTCTTGGTTCTTTGGAATTTTCCGTCCCTATGTGCTCACTCATTGCCTCGAAAATATTGAAACAGAGCACTTTGCCATCAAACTCCATGGTGAAAGTGCTATAATGAACATCAATCTTGATTCTAGCAGTTTTCGAGAATGGCCTCCCTAAAAGAATCGGTGTTGGATTAGGAGATGTCTCATCCTCTATTTTAAGGACATAGAAGTCTGCTGGAAAAACCAATTGATTCACCTGCACAAGCACATCTTCCACAACTCTTTTGCGATATGCATTAAAATGATCAGCAAACTGAATGGTAGTACCAGTTTTCGCAAAAGGTCCAAGATTTAAAGAAGCATAAAGAGAATATGGCATGACATTAATAGATGCTCCTAAATCTAACATAGCTCTTTCAAACTTGGTATTACCAATGGTGCATGGAATGATGAACGTACCTGGATCATTGCATTTTAGAGGAATTTCTCTTTGCAATACAGCTGAAACATTTTCCCCCACACTTACATTCTCATTTCCCTTCAACTTTCTCTTGTTGGTGCATAACTCCTTGAGAAATTTTGTACAACGAGGTACTTGCTCGATAGCAACCAGAAGTGATATATTTACCTCGATTTTGTGTGAAGTTTCCAGGATTTCTTGTTCTTGTTCCTCCTCCTTTGATTTTAAAAATCTGCTAGGAAATGGTGGAGGATTAACATAAGAAGGAATTTGAGTTTTGAGATCTACCTTAGAAGATGATGTGTTGTTCATGGTGGAAGTGGTGTCATCTCCTTCATCAATTTGTGATTTCTTTGTCAGGTTTTGGATACTTGCCCCAGTTTCCATTTGCTCTCCATTTCGAATTTGCTCTCCACTTCGCAAAGTTATCGTACAAGCATTCTCTCTTGGATTGATCACCGTTTGAGAAGATAATTTTTCTGAGCATTGGCCCTCGAATTTGCTCATGCTAGTAGCCAATTGTCCCATTTGATTTGCAAGATTTTGGATACTTGCCCCAGTTTCCTGCTGGAATTGCATTGTGTTAGTGGCAAGTGCATTAACAATATCTTCGAGAGACATACCTGAGTTTTGCGAAGCTGGTTGCGGTGCGGGATGTGGCATTGGTGGTGGTTGCATTTGAAATGGTTGCTGCACTCTAGGTTGATTGAAACTTTGTGGCCGATTTGGTATCACATTTGGAGTGATTGGTTGATGATTCCAGTAACTTAAATTATGTTGATCTTCCCATCCAGCATTGTAAGTGCTAGAGAAAGGATCATACCATTGCCTCGTTTGTCCTGGAAATCCACCCATGGCTTGGGCTTGTTCCATATATTCTTCTTGTAAAGTTGGATACATGTCGATTGGATGCTCCATCGTAGAATATATCCCACATTCATAAGATTTTGGCATATCTCCTACAGCCATGTTTTCCACAAGAGAGGTTAGCTCAGAAAGTTGTTGTTCAATGTTCGGAGTGCTTACCTCATTTACTCTCCATGGTACATGTGGCTCAAATCCGCTACTGAATTGATAGAAGTTTACTGCCATGTTGTCTAAACACAAACAATCAGAAAAGAAAAAAAAAGAAAATATGAATAAACAATGAAAACAAAATAACAAATCGATTAGAAAATCAATCCCCGGCAACGGCGCCAAAAACTTGATGCGTTCGAAACTAGCAAGTATACTAGTCGCACAAGTAATAAAGTGATAATTAAGATATCGTTCCCACGAGGATTGATTCTAATTGAATTTGTTATTTCCAGCAACAATTAACTAAATGGGGGGGTTTTGTTGAATGATTAACTAAATGAAATAAGAATGCAAATTCAGAATAACAAAACAGAAGTTAATTTGAATAAAAGATCAATGAGGGAAATCTGGTTAAGGGATCCTTCTCTACCACAAGATATGGATTTGCGAATTAATCAGAGAATTGTCATCCAATTACAGTATTGAAATTATCAACCGTAGATAACAACAAGCTCTGTTATCCCAATCTTTCCTTACTTTGTTGTTAAATAAAAA
>SNVD02003197.1:0-17482 GCA_013180625.2 Boswellia sacra
CACTCTCACCACAATACAAGAACAAAGAAAAGTTTTTACAACAAAAGTACAACTCTCTTCAAAGAGTAGATAAAGAATATAAAAGCTCTATAAACTTGATATTTCTCTTGGCTTTTTTGCTTGATAAAATGCTTCTCTTGCACCAGTTGAATGCATGGGAGAATGGCTCCTTTTATAGGCAAATGAGATGAACTTAATCAAGTGAAGACACCATCTCTAAATTTTCTGCCCACCATAAAAACCGTAATCTTGTCTGCCATTTTTGTCAATGTTCCGTTTGAAATTTGAAAATCTGTAAAACATAAAAGATCTGCAAATTTGAATAAGCTTTCCAACGCATCAAGAAACAAGTCATTTGGATATCTGTAGCTCAAGATATGGCCAAAACACCATTCGGTAATCAAGTGACTTGATTTTTCTTCCATGTGTCTGTCCACTGACTTGAATGATAATTCTGTCAGCCTTCCATTTGAAATTTGAATTTCTTCAAAACATAAAAGATCTTAATATTTGAATAAGCTTTCCAAAACATTAAGAATCAAAGCAATTGGATATCTCTATCTTAAGATATGGCCAAAACCCCATTTGGTGCTTATGTGAGTTGATTTTTCTTCTCTGTGTCAGTCCACCGAATTGCATGTCAATTATGTCGGTCTTCTGTTTGAAATTTGAATTTTTTCAAAACATATGAAATGTTCCTCATTAAGTCATCTTTCCAATGCTGCAAGAATCAAGTCATTTTGATTTTTCTAGCTCAAGATATGTCCAAATGAGTATTCGGTGATCATGTCAGCTGCTTCCATTTGTCTTTCAAATTGCATGATGATTTGGACAACCTTGCACTTGAAATTTGAATTTCATTAAAACATATGAAATGTTATAAATTGAGTAAGCTTTCCAAAAGCTCAAGAATCACATCATTTGGATATTTGTAGAGATATATATGACCAATTGATTGAACATTGCTCATGTGTCACATTCCTTGAGTCAATCCTTGTTCTTAAACTTTGGTGCCTTTAACATGTAGTCTTCTCCTTAGCTTCAACACTTCATTTTAATAAGCCTTTTCTTGATTTTACAATTATTTCAATGATATTACTCTTGCACATAAATAAACATGTTAGTAAATCACAATTAATCAATGTGTATTGTTATCATCAAAATTATCATGTAGCCTTAGGGCTAACAGAAATATCTTCCTGAAGAATACCATGATGTTATACCAAATGAGATACCACCAGGTCTTCCTCCAATAAGAGACATACAGCATTGTATTGATCTTGTTCCAGGTGCTGTGTTGCCAATTAAATCAGCCTATCAAATGAGTCCTACAGAACATGAAGAATTACAACGGCAGGTTAATGAGCTTATCACTAAAGAGTTAGTGAGGGAGAGCAGGAGTCCTTGTGTTGTCCCAACTCTTTTGGTGAGTAAAAAGAAGATGGTAGAAGCTTCTATCTTATCACTTCCAAATCTCAGCAAGGTTTTTGAAGTTGAATGTTATGCTTCCAATATTGGTATTGATGCTGTTATTAGCCAGGAAGGCAGATCAATTGCTTTCTTTAGTGAAAAATTGAATGCATCTCGCAAAAAGTACTCAACTTATGACAAAGAGTTGTATACTATTTGTCGAGCTTTGAAGCATTGGAGTCAGTATCTCTTGCCAAAACCATTTGTTCTATATTCTGACCATGAAGCTTTGAAGTTCATCAACAGCCAACAGAAGCTTAATGTTCGACATGCCAGATGGGTAGAGTTTCTTCAAGCTTTCAACTTTACCATCAAGCACAAATCTGGAGTTCAAAATGTGGTGGCTGATGCATTAAGCCGAAGACATTCTTTGCTGACCTCTATGCAAATGAATGTTATTGGGTTTGAAGTTTTAAAAGAGCTTTACAAGGATGATCCAGATTTCAGCAAAATATGGAGCAATTGTAATGAGTTTTCATCTAACCAATTTGTTTTGCAGGATGGTTATCTACTCAAGGCAAACCAATTGTGTATTCCTCAATGTTCCTTGAGAGAATTAATCATTAATGAAGCACATGGCAGTGGCATTAGCGGTCATTTTGGGAGAGACAAAACTATTGCTATTGTGAAGGAAAACTTCTATTGGTCGAAGATGGAAAGGGATGTGATGAAGCACGTGAAGAGGTGTACAATTTGTCATGTGGCAAAAAGTCATGGGCAGAACACTGGTTTGTACACTCCATTACCTGTTCCTAATGATCCATGGGAAGATATTAGCTTGGATTTTGTGGTGGGATTGCCTAGAACACAGCGAAACAAAGATTCAATCATGGTGGTGGTTGACCGATTTTCTAAAATGGCTCATTTTGTCCCCTGTAACAAGACAAATGATGCGACTCACGTGGCCGATTTGTACTTCAAGGAGATTGTGAAATTGCATGGCATTCCTAAAGCCATAGTCTCAGATCGTGACCCAAAGTTCTTATCTCATTTTTGGCGTACGCTTTGGAGAAAGCTGGGGACTACACTTAACTTTAGTTCATCTCATCATCCTCAAACAGATGGACAAACTGAAGTTATCAACAGAAGCTTGGGAAATCTTCTGAGGAGTTATGTTGGTAAGAATTTACGACAATGGGATCTTGTTTTACCTCAAGTTGAGTTTGCTTACAATAGATCATCAAGTCAAACCACTGGTCACAGTCCTTTTGAGGTTGTTTATGGCAAGAATCCAATAAGTCCTTTGGATTTAGCTCCTATTCCTTCCAAAACTCACTTTAGCAGTGATGCAGAGGAGAGGGCTAAGAACATCAAGAAGCTGCATGAACAAGTCCGAGAGAAGATTTTGAAGCAAAATGAGAAGTATAAAGCTGCAACAAACAAACATCGGAAGTATGCTGAGTTCAAAGAAGGAGATCTAGTATGGATACACCTTAGAAAAGAAAGGTTTCCTCCAGGCAAATATGTCAAGTTGAAGCCTAGAGCTGATGGACCATTCAAAGTTTTACAACGCATTGGAGAGAATGCTTACAAAGTTGAGCTACCTGAGCATTATGGTGTTTCCAACACATTTAATATCCTGACCTAGTCTTATCTTGGTGAAAACAACAATCAAGACTCGAGGTCGAGTCTTTCTCAACCAGGGGAGACTTGACACAGGAGTGTTGCAATCCATGGGATTCATGATAGATCATCAAGGGTGCAAATTGTTACAATGGTCAGGAGTGCACATGAACCAGAATGAGGGATAATTTCGTAAAAGAACTGGTATTGCTGTGCAGAGAATTAAATGTCAAGATTTGTGGCTATAAGAGATCTTGAAGTCAGCTTTCTAACACATTTGTCAATGTGTCATTTGGAGTTGTCTGCAGGAATCTATGACTATCTCTTCACAGCTGGTTCATAGTTAATGGTGCATTAAAGTCTACTCTATAATTTGAATTTGATTGCTTAGTTGGTTGGAATTTGAATTTCTAGCTTAGTTAGTTATGCTTTATTACCTAATGAGTTTACTTATGAGTCTTAGTTAATAAATCAGTTGTCAATGTAGTAGTTGACCTGTAATTGTTGAAATCATTTAATTATTGTCTTTTACCTATGCTTGGAGGGTTGTTCCAAGTTATTTAAGCCTAAAGTTGTGTATTAAGGCAGTGAAGTTGGAATTCGAAGTGTGAGTGAAATTTCAGGTTTATACTGATTTACTCCTTCTACCTCTGTACTCTGGTGGATTCATAGAGTTGGTGAGTTAGTCTTAAGCCCTGTATCCTTGGTTTACATCCTTGGGTGGTGAATTATCTGTATCCCATTTGTGTTTACTTTGGTGGTGAGCTTGTTATATAAGCCCTGTATCCTTGGTTTGCATCCTTGGGTGGTGAATTATCTGTATCCCATTGGTGTTCACTTTGGTGGTGAGCTTGTTATCCTGTCAAAGAGTGTTTGTTAGGTTCCATTCTATTTGTTACAGCCATTGGTTGAGTTGATAATCAACTTGAAGATCCTATCCTCATCTATTATAATCCAGCAGCCCGGTATCAGATTTGGTATCAGAGCCATATCTCGAAGATCCGGTATCAATGAGGTAAGCACTCCGAATATTGAACAACAACTTTCTGAGCTAACCTCTCTTGTGGAAAACATGGCTGTAGGAGATATGCAAAAATCTTATGCATGTGGGATATATTCTACCATGGAGCATCCAATCGACATGTATCCAACTTTACAAGAAGAATATATGGAACGAGCCAATGCCATGGGTGGATTTTTAGGACAATCAAGGCAATGGTATGATCCCTTCTCTAATACTTACAATGCCGGATGGGGAGATCACCCTAATTTTAATTACTGAAATCATCAACCTGTCTCTTATACACATCTAGATGTGTATAAGAGACAGGCTACAAGGTTTCAATCAACCTAGAGTGCAGCAAACATTTCAAATGCAACCACCACCAATGCCACATCCAGCACCGCAACCAGCTTCGCAAAACTCAGGTATGTCTCTCGAAGATATTGTTAATGCACTTGACACTAACACAATGCAATTCCAGCAGGAAACTGGGGCAAGTATCCAAAACCTGGCAAATCAAATGGGACAATTGGCCACTAGCATGAGCAAAATCGAGGGCCAAGGCTCAGAAGAATTATCTTGTCAAACGGTGATCAATCCAAGAGAGAATTCTTGTGCGATAACTTTGCAAAATGGAGAGCAATTAGATGTCCTGCCTAAGAAATCACAAACTGATGAAGGAGATGACACCACTTCCACCATGAAACAAACACTGACTTCTCAGATAAATCCTATAACTCCCATTCCTTCATATGTTTCTCCTCCACTTTTTCCTAGTAGATTTGCAAAATCGAAGGAGGAACAAGAAAAAGAAATCCTGGAAACTTCTCACAAAATCGAGGTAAATATACCAATTTTGGATGCTATCGAGCAAGTACCTCATTATACAATATGTCTCAAGGAGTTATGCACCAGCAAAAGAAAGTTAAAAAGAAATGAGAAAGTAAGTATGGGGGAAGATGTTTCAGCTGTATTGCAAAGGAAAATTCCTCCAAAGCGCAAAGATCCAGGTACGTTCACCATGCCATGCACCATTGGTAAAACCAAGTTTGAAAGAGTTATGTTAGATTTAGAAGCATCTATTAACATCATGCCATATTCTATTTATGCTTCTTTAAATCTTGGACCTTTTGCGAAAACTGGTATTACCATTCAACTTGCTGATCATTTTAATGCATATCCAAAAGAGTTGTGGAAGATGTGCTTGTGCAGGTGAATCAATTGGTTTTCCCAGCAAACTTCTATGTTCTTGAAATGGAGGATGAGACATCTTCTAATCCAACACCGATTCTTTTAGGGAGACCATTCTTAAAAACTGCTCGAACTAAGATTGATATTCATGATGGCACTCTCACCATGGAATTTGATAGCGAGGTGATCCGTTTCAATATTTTTGAGGCAATGAGGTACCCTAGTGACTTGCATTCTGTTTTTGCAGTTGATGTTATTGATTCTTTGCCCCAACAACATTTTGAGTTAACTCGCAAGGATGGATTGGAGGTGGCTTTTAGTGAGCACATAGGGACAGAAAATTCCAAGGAATCAAGAAGGTTGATACAAGTGTCCAAAGAAATAGAGGAAGCTGTGGCAAGCTTAGATGAGACCATAGCCATAACCACAAACAGGTATGATGTTATTCAATTTCCTTTATCTAATGTGAAACTTCTCTCTTCTGTGATGAAGGCCAATACCGTGGAGCTTAAGTCACTTCCAGATCATTTGAATCATGGATTCTTGGGTGAGAATGGTACTTTGTCAATTATAATAGAAATGGGCCTTGTACCAATACAAGAAGTGAAACTCGTCCATGTACTTAGAGATCACAAAACGGCTATTGGGTGGACAAGTTCTCACATCCAAGGCCCAGCCATATGCATGCACCATTTCTTGTGGAAAAAAGGATCTAAGCCCACTAGAGAAGCACAGCGGAGATTGGACCCTGCCATGATGGAACCAACGTCGGGCTGAGGACGTTAAACCAAGCGCTTATTGGGAGGCAACCCAAGGTTTTTGAAAAATAAAAAAAAAGAAGAAAAGAAAAATAAAATGAGGTAATAATGATCGATTTTTGTGTCTCGAGGAGATTTCTTTCATAGGCCATCAAATTGATCAGGTTTTATCTCTCTTTGCCATCTGTCTCATTTGTTTTTATATTTTTTTTACTTGTTTTTTGACTTTTGTTTGTTATTGTGTTGTTATCTCTTTTATGTGTCTTTAGTTTCGTTTCTGCTCTTTTCTTTTCCTTTCTTTTGTTCAATTTGATTATTCTGTGCTTTGAGCTCATTTGTGCGGTAGCTTGTGGAAACATCCAAACGGAAGTTGAAGTCATTCGCCAAAGGTTTGAAACGTGCATATCTTGAAGAAAAACAAACTCGATCGCATTATCGGTAATATCTCTTCTTTTCTCCTCTTCAATGGATGCCGATATCTTTCTATCGAACCTTCGTAAATATTTCCCTTCACTTCCTCAAAATGCGGTGTTTAAAATTTATAAAGTACGGATGACTAGACTTTGGGCATTGATGCTCCTCAATGTGCCTGCTGATATCCGATGGCTTATCGAAGCCAAGGTGAGATTGTCCGGTGAGCTGGACATTAATCTCGTAAAATACATGCCTGATCTAGGAAAGAGCTACTAAGCCAAGAGGCGAAGAGCGAAGAGGTTACAAGTATGCTATAAATGTGCTAGATGGAATTGTAACCAGACTTTCGTTCATTAGGTTTTGTGTCCAGGAATAGAGAAGATAAACTCTCGTTTATTAAGAATGGTCTGAGTAATGAGTCGCTGGATATGTTTTATTAACTCTTGAGTCACATTCTTGTGGACTTGTTCAGCATGAATTGCTTAATTTATGGACACAATTTCGTGATGAATGGCAGGGTTATAGTCTAGGGAATCTGACTAAAAACGACCCTGTTTGCCAGTTTATAAGAAAACTGGATGGGAAGCAAATCCCCGACTTATAGAAGGCGTTTCAGCCGTTACTGGACGTAAAACCAGAGGAAGATGTGAGCCACAATCACAACTACTTGTATATTTGAATGTGTGTTGTTGTTGTCGAATTTTTTTTCTTGTTTCGTTTTGATCTGATTATCAATGTTGTTTTTGTGTTGTTGTTGTTTGTTGATTTTGTTTGTTTTTAATTTCAAGTTTTCTTTTTGACAAACCATATGACTACCCCATGTCGTAAGTACACGTGGAGATGAGTGTGGAGGTTTTTGATCAACCTCGCGCCGAAAGTATATCTTTACTTTTCATGCTTCACGTGGGAACAAGTGTGGCGGTTTTGTCACCCCACCGAAAGTATATCTCTAATTGTCATGCTTCACGTGGTAGACCATTGTGGCGGTTTTTTTCAAACCCCACTGAAAGTTTATCTCCATTTTTCATACACACGTGGGCGACAAGTGTGGAGGTTTTGTCAAACCCCACCGAAAGCATATCTATTTTTTCAAATCTCAGGGCGATAAATCTGCATCGAGCAACCCCCACCGAAATTATTTCCCCATGTGTCAAATTTGAGAGTTTTACGTGTGTATATATCCATTCTCCATATTTTCAAATGTCATTATATTAACCTGTCTTACACTTGAAAAGCATATTACCTAACGTGCATCATTGTCTTACACAAGGTTAGAGCACTTGTAGAAATGGAGAAAACACCAATTCGGCGATTCCAAAATATATGCGTATTTTGTGGATCATAATTTGGTAAAGATGGAGAGTTTACAACAACAGCTCTTGATCTTGGTAGGACATTAGCTGCGAGGGGTATTCATTTGATTTATGGAGGGGGTATTCTTGGGTTAATGGGGTGTGTGTCGACAGCTGCATCCTTGGGAGGAAGTAAAGTTCTCGGCATTATCCCTAAACCCTGTCTCTTATACACATCTAGATGTGTATAAGAGACAGTCTCTAGCATGCATGAGCGTATTGCACATATGGTTGTCAAGTCCGATGCATTTATAGCTTTACCCGGTGGTTATGGCACATTAGAGGAGATATTTCAAATCAACTCTTGGGCACATCTAAACATCCATAAAAAACCCATTGGTTTGTTAAATGTCAATAACTTTTTTGATGGTTTGTTGTCTTTTCTTGATCAAGCTGTAAAAAAAATTTTATCTCACCATCAGCGAGGCAAATCCTTGTTACAGCTTCAATGGCAGGGGAGTTAATTGACAAACTACAAGAATTCGTCTATTCGCCTGATCCAATAACAGCTCGGATTGATTGGTTTGGAGAAGGAAATAAGAGGCGTAAACTGGATTTAACGCTCCATCTGTAATCTCTATCTGCTGGTTTGCTTTGTTTTTGTTTGATTTCTTTTTTTGTGTTTATTTGGGAGTTTTCATGTTATTTCTTTTGAGCTTTTTCAGGTTATTTCTTTCGTCCCAGGTAATATTTTCTAATCTCGGTTTTTAGAGTGGTGTCTTAAAAAGTTCAAGTTCTCTTGAAACGCATTCTGGATCTCTTCAATCCATAATGGCTGAATAAGGAGGCTAACTTCTAAACTTTTTAGACCCATTCTAACTAACTTGTTTTTGTTTGCTGACTTGTTGACCTTTGTTATTTTATGAGTGAGTTTAGTTTTGCGTAATTTAGAGTTGTTATGTGTTTTTATCTTTATCAGTTTCGATTTTAAAAAAAAATTGTGGAAAAACCTGAGAATGGCAGAATATGGGGTTTCCTTAACCCTTGAAACGCATTCTTCCTTAATAACTTGTAGTTTGTTTATTTCATGTTGCTTGAAGTGTCTTGTTTCTTGTTTTGTTCTTCATAATAAAGGTATATAGGCTGGAAACCTTAAGTCTGCGGGCTACTGGTCTTAAGGATTGTTGAAATATACAATCTTGACTCAGGTGTAACAATGCCACGTACCTCTTTTCTTGCATTTTGTGGGTCAATGATAAGATAATGATTGAATTAAGAATAACTCTCGGAAAATGATAAATGATGCATGGATCTGTGTGCTTGAAATGTTTATTGGTTTTCGCTTTACTTTTGATTCCTTCCGCAACATTGAGTACTGAGTTATTATCACTGAGTTATTTGTTCACTTAGAGAAAGTTTATGTAATTTAAATGTTTCTTCAGATTTCCATGAATTCTAGAACTTGTTTGATGGTCATTCAAGGCGAAATCCTAGACTGTGCAACATTGGGGAAATGATTTAGGCCATCTTTGGACCGTTTGAGTCTTAATAGCCAACCTTGACTGAAATTGATCCCTAGTTACCCCTTTGAGCCTTTGTAAGCCTTTTTCTTTGTTAACTCACTAAAAGATTTCCTAACCTCAAATGAATTTATTCCAAACAGTTTATCCATAACCTATGAGCATGTAGATCATTCACAATTAAATTTTGAGCTATGTTCTGGTTTTGGGGAGTTAGAGGAGGTTGGGATGTGCCATGAACAATGCAAGTGAGTTCTATTGTGCTTGTAAAAAAAAAAAAGAAAAAAAAGAAAAAAAAGAGCCAATCTGTACTTATCGTCCACGTACTTACACATTGAGGACAATGTGTTGTTTAAGTGTGGGGGAGGGGAAGTGTAATAAAAAAAAAAAGAGAACAAAAGAAGAAGAAAAAGATATCTATACCCTTGGGTGTTCTTAAAAAGAATGAAATAACAAAGTGTGGGGGTGTAGTTTCTTTTATTTTCTAAAAAAAAAAAGAAAAGAAAAGAAAAAAGAAAAAAAAGAAGATTGAGTGTTCTAAATGAGTTTAGGGAAGTAATCTGGCGAATTGAAATAAAGTTGTGTTATGGGGTTGAGCTCTACATAATCTTGAATGATTTTTTGTGTTTGTGGGTGATTTAAGCCTAATTATTATCCTTTATCATACCTTCACCCAGGCCAAACGTTACAAGCTTAATAAAGTCCTACTTGATCCTTCGTGTTGTGCTGGTCTACATAGTGGAGAGTGACTTGAAAAGCAGGCCTATGGAGTTCATTTATACACACATCTTCAATATTAAATATGATTCATTTTATGCATAAACTCATCCGGGTTACAAGTGATTAGGTGAGAATGGCTCTACACACACACACTTGAGGAATTGAAGTGAAGCGAAACTAATATTTGAGATAAAATTTTTGATCAAGTGCATTATTTTGAAGTTTTCCTTGGGTTATAATTAAGTACAATCTTTGAGGCCTATTTGCAAGATGAAGCATTTGTGTGTTTTATTTTTTGTTGATTCTGTTTCGGTTTAGTTTTATTTCATATTGTCGTAGTTGCTCGAGGACTAGCAAAGTCTAAGTGTGGGGGAATTTGATAAGTGTCTATTTATATATCATTTTCATATCAATTCGTCCATGTTTCTTTGCTATATTCCTTGGTATTTTTATGTTTTTGTGTGGTTTTGATGTTTGTAGTAGTTTTGGAGCAACTTGCACAAAAATGGAGTAAAACCCTTCATTTTCACCTCTGCTAGTCAGTGAGCTTCTCGGATTTAATTGTATTGATATACAATGAACCCGATGACATGTTATATACCGTTGGAAAGCTCTCGAAGTCTATTTTCTGGAGAAATTTACGGTTTATAATCCATTCAGTGTACCAAAAGTTGTAATCAAAACAGTGTGAGAAGTATAGAAATGTAATTCCACAAATCACTGTAGCATGTATAATACGGGACACTGTAGCAGGTTACTGTAGCAGAGTATTTAAACACATTTTAGGGTTTTATTTTGATAACTTGAAGGGGGGAAAACGTGGGAAGATGCTGCATTTCTGGATTTCTCTCATCCCTTGGAGTTCTTGAAGGAGAAAGAAGATTTTGAAAGAGGAGGAGCTACAATTCCAAGAAGATTCATCTACAAAGAAGATTTTCAAAGATTTTGCTAAGTTCTCTCTTTCCTTTTCAATTCTGGAATTTCTCTGTATTGTATTTGTTATTCTGATTGAATATGTGTAACTAAATCTGAATTGGTTGATGGTGATTTCAAAGCCCTTGATATGGATTTTGTGAGTTGATTGTGTAAGAAATTGTTATCCAATTCTCTAATTGAGTTGCTTGTATTTTCCCATATCTAATGCTTATGATTGCTTCCTGATTGTATTTGGAATGGCCAACTGAATATAATCTGTTGTTGTCTATTGCTAGATTAGAAATCTTGATCCGTAATTGTCATGAATTTCCAATCATTAGTAGCAAATTGTGATCAGAGATTGCAATTGGAAAATACAACCTAGGTTAAATAATCCGAACTTGTGTGATTATTGCTTAGATCAACCTATCTTTCTCATCGTAATGCTTCTATTGAATTAAACTTAGAGAGCTTGTTCTAGGTTGTTTAATGGAGAGAGATTAAATAAAGAGCTTGTTTTATTTAACAACAAAGTAAGGAAAGATTGGGATAACAGAGCTTGTTGTTATCTGCGGTTGATAACTTCAATGCTGTAATTGGATTACAATTCTATGTTAATTCACAAATTCATATCTTGTGGCAGAGAACGAACCCTTAACCAAGTGTCTCTCATTGAATTTTCAATTCATTTAATATTGTGTTGTGTTATTCTTTATTTGCCTTCGTATTCAGTTTAATTAATCATTCAACAAAACCCCCCATATTTAGTTTATTGTTGCTGAAAAATAAAAAATTTAATTAGAATCAATCCTCGTGGGAACGATATCTCACTCATCACTTTATTACTTGTGCGACTAGTATACTTGCTAGTTTCGAACGCATCATCAACCGTAGATAACAATAAGCTCTGTTATCCTAATTTTTCCTTACTTTGTTGTTAAATAAAACAGGCTCTTTATTTAATCTCTATCCATTAAACAACCTAGCACAAGCTCTCTAAATTTAATTCAATGGATGCATTACGAAAAGAAAGACAGGTTGATCTAAGCAATAAACACACAAGCTCGGATTATTTAACTTAGGTTATATTCTCCAATTGCAATCTCTGATAACAATTTTGGCTACTAATGATTAGAAATTCAAGACAATTACGGATCAAGATTTCTAGTCTAGCAATAGACAATATCCAGATTATATTCAGTTGGCCACCCAAATACAATCCAGCAAGCAATCATAAGCATTAAACATGGGAAACTACAAGCAACTTCAATTAGAGAATTGGATAACAACTTCTTGCACAATCAACTTACAAAAACCATATCAGGGGCTTTGAAATCACCCTCAACCAATTCAGATTTAGTTACACATATTCAAACACAATACAAATACAATACAATACATAGCAATTCCAGAAAATGAAAGGGAAATGAAAAACTTAGCAAATCTGATGAAATCTCTTTGGATTTGTAGTTCTTCCTCTTTCCAAGTCTTCAATCTCCTTTAAGAACTCTAAAAGATGAGAGAAATCCAAAGATGCAGCCTCCTCCACGTTCTCCCCTCTTCAAGTTATCAAAATAAAACCTAAAATATGTTTATATACTCTGCTACAATAACTTGCTACAGTGCCCTGTATTTAATAACATGCTACAGTGATATGTGGAATTACAAATATACACTTCTCATACCATTTTTATCATAACTTTCGGTACACTACATAAATTCGTGAACCGTAAATTTCTCCAGAAAATAGGCTTTGAGAGCTTTTCAATGATATATAGCATGTTATCCGGTTGATTGTATATCGATACAATCAACTTCGAGAAATTGGTTGATTAGCAGAGGTGAAAATGAAGGGTTTTACTCCAATTTTGTGCAAGTTCCTCCAAAACTCCTACAAGCATCAAAAACCACACAAAAACATAAAAATACCAAGGAATATAGCAAAGAAACATAGACGAATTGATATGAAAGTAATATATAAGTAGACACCTATCAGTCTCCTACTTACTTTTGCAATCTAATACAAAAATAGATTCTTCAGGTAGCAGCTTCTTGAACAATCAGTTCTCAAAATGTTTACCAAACCCTAAAATAACTATAGCTAGTAGCAGAATCCAAAAGCACAATAGCCCTAAACGTTATCTAAATCCGCCCGTTATTTACCTTTAGGATTGACTAGCAATCCTTAATAAATTTGGATGTAATTTCCCTTTACAATTCAGATGAAATTTGGTTGTTATTTAAATTTGGATTCACAATCAAAGTACATTTGGATGTCATTTACCTTTGAGGTGCCTTTCGGTTGAAGTAATTCTAGTGGGAAAGAAGTTAGGACTCTTTTGGAATCCTATTTTGTAATCGATGAGCAATATATTAGTATCTAGATCCTAAGAAACCAAATAATACGGAGGATAATAATTGATGTATTAGTTCTAGATTTAAATTAAGTTGATCACATCAAAGGCATTGCTCATTTTAACCATTCATTTTCTTAATAGGAAATAGAATTTCCTAGCATAGAGGCATATGCAGGTGCAGTTGTTATGATTTACTTGTTGGAGCTTTCAAGTTAATCAATTCTACATACTTTATTTTGTCCATTGGTAGTAGGAAATAGAATTTCATTTGTCCATTGGTAATGGAATTTCCTATTTCATTTTCTTAATAGGAAATAGAATTTCCTGTCATAGAGGCATGTGCAGGTGCAGCTACTGTGATTTACTTGTTGGAGCTTATGAGTTAATCAATTTTACATCCTTTGTTTTGTCTATTGATTTGAGGGTCGTAATACAATCGTGATTTCAGTTTCGTCATTTGTAATGTGTAATTTTTTGGCAAAAATGCACATGGATGATAAAGCTAATTGTGTCAATGTCCTCTCGTCCCAAGGTCATCACCGACTTATTTCACATGTTTAACCCTTCTTAACAATAACAAAGTGATATATTTGTAAGATGTCCCTAAAAAATTACTAAATCCTTTTTCCTGACGTAGATGAATTCTTGAATGAGAGGCAAGAATGTGGGCAAACCAAGTCTTCATGTCCTTATTCCTACTAAAATGAGGTTAAACAAGGAGCAAGTTCCGCACATGAGATTTTGGTTGTCGATCCATATTGCTTCGTTTCAGATTTTTCCTATATCATATACCATCTCCCCCAGATTTTAACAAATTACAGTTTTAGCATTGACCAATGTTGATACATGATTTTCAAATGGTCGAAAAGTGGGTTGAAGCTTGAGTTGTACGTCAGAACCAATCCTAAGAACAAAGAAAATAGTCAAGGGTGTCGACGATGGTGCCGACAAAAACACTCTGACACCCAAGTCAATTTTTGACACGTTAAAATTTTCTAAAAGAATTTTCTAGAGAGAGAAGCTCTCAAAAGCAAAGGAAATTTAGAGAGAGAAAGAGTTTAGAAAAATGTGCATATCTTGAGTAAAACTTCGGAGAGTTTATACAGACATTAGGAGGGGTCATTATGGGACCCAAAGAGCAGGCTCGAGTAATGGGTTTACTTTATTAGATTTAACTAAGATCCAAATTTATATAGTCATAACAGTAGTCCCCCCGGCCCAAATCGAATAATAGGTTGACGTAGGGGTGATTAAATTATTTAGGAGCATAATTTAAATGTATTAGCAGGTAGGCCCAAAGATGTAATTTATCATATCTGTATGCTTAGTGTAGCTTAAACCCTAAGTAGGCGCCATATATAATAGGAATATTGAGAAGGTTTACCTCTTAAAAATTTCTTAACTCTCCACTTTTCCCATCTTGGATAACAAGTGTTGGAGAGTAGGGCTCTGTTACGACCCGCCCAATTTACTTGCTAGAGAGCCCATTTATGTGTAAGGCTTGGCCTGGCTTCTAGAAAGTTGCAAGTCCAAGCCCGTCTTCCAGAATTTTCTAGCAAGATAGGATAATATAAGAATATTCTTTTGTACTTATCTATTTTTTGTACATATCTAGATAAGGATGAATTAGGACCATTAGATGCATTAGATCTAGGCCATTTATTTGATAGATGGTTCTTATATAAACCCCTCCAAACTCATTTGTAAAGCATCCACAAGAATCCACAAACATTCTAGCATTCAAGCATTGAAAAGCTCTCTACTTTAATACAAAGCTCTTTTGCTTAGCATTACTTGTCTCCATCTCTTCTCTTCTTTGCCTACAGGCTCTTTGGCTCAACGGTCCTTCCTTCTCCTTGAGCGAGAAGACTAGCATCAAGGCTTACTTAGCAACTTCTAGAGTCAAGTTGTTTAAGTGTCGCACGAGCGTGCTGCGCATACCTCTAAGCTCATGACAGCTGGTATCAGAGCACAGTTCGAGTACAAAAGCATAGTATCCGACCTTGAAGTGACCATGAAGGAGCAAGTTCATGGACGAGAGGAGAAACCTCAACCACGTGCACAAGGAAAATGAGGTAAGTCCAAAGCTCCACCCTCGGAGTCTTTAGAGCCTTGTGTTACTAGCTTGGAGCAAGCTCTATCGAGGATGGACAATGCAATTGAAGGCCTCACCGATCGTCTCAAAGGCTTAGAGACAAATTATGAAGAGATCACCCAAGCAGCGAAGTCCAACATCCTTGAATTTAGCAACGCCTATGAGAAGGAGTTGCACAACCTTACACGAGAGCTCGTGGGCTTGCAGACTTTTGTGGAGCATGAGTTGCGAGCAATCCGTGACGAAGTGGAGGAATATCGCACGGAATGGGAGAAGCATCAATATGACCATGGTAACCCTTCTTACCCAAGTGGGCTAAGCACCATGCACGTGCCTACTCCTGCCACGTACAATGGCCCTCGCAACGCCACGGAAGTTGAGAACTTCCTATTTGGCTTGGAGCAGTACTTCGAAGCCAAACGTGTCAATGATGATGCTTTGAGGATCGGCATTGCACCCACATTCCTTCGAGATGCAGCCCAATTGTGGTGGTGTCACAAGCATAGCAACGTGGGCAAAGGCATCTTATCCCTTCGTACATAGGAGGATTTCAAGAGAGAGCTTCAAAAGCACTTCTCTCCTAGCAATGCTGCGAAGGAGGCAAGGGGTCGCCTCCGTCGTTTGAAGCAAGATGGCACGATTCGAGACTACATCAAAGAGTTTACCACCATCATTCTCGAGATCGAGGACATGTCCGAGAAGGATTCTCTCTTCTACTTCCTCGATGGACTCAAAGATTGGGCGAGAGTTGAGCTTGAGAAGCGCGGCGTGCAGAACCTTGATGACGCCATAGTTGTGGCCGAGTCCGTCATTGACTACACATCCCAATCTAAGAAGAGGAAGACCAACCAAGCAAAAAGTGAGGGAGAGCAAAATTACAAGAAGGACAATGGCCAAAAGGAAGGTGGTGCACGGAAACCATCTAGGGGAGACAAGTGTGACACACGCAACAAAGGTAAGTCCGATATCCCCAAACCTAAAAGTCCTTGCTTTTTTTGTGATGGTCCTCATTGGGTGCGGGATTGCCCAAAGAGGAAGGCTCTCAACGCCCTAACTGCTCAACAAGAGGGCGTACAAAATAAGGAGCCTCAAGCAGGGATGGGTTCTCTCCGCACAATTGGCACACTCAAGAGACCCACACAGATGCAAAAGGGTCTCATGTATGTGAGTGCCACCATCAACGACAAGGATGTGCGTGCGATGCTTGATATGAAAGCCACGCACAACTTCATTTTCGAAGACGAGGCCAAACGGTTGGGCCTCAGATATGTCAATGAAGGAGGTACCATCAAGACGGTAAACTCACCCGCCACGGTAATATTGGGACTATCCAAGGCAACCTCGGTACAACTTGGCACATGGAACGGAAAGCTTGATTTTTCCATCGTCCCCATGGACAACTTCCAAGTAATGCTTGGCATGGAATTCTTCGACCAAGTCTATGCCTTCCCTATACCATCTTCCAACTCCCTCAACATCCTTGACGGGAGTCATTCATACACAGTAATGGCAGAACGGGTAGCTTCTAGAACCATACCGAATTTAAGATGGCACGTAGAATTTAAACTGTGAGCACGTAGAATTTAAGATGGCACGTGGTGTATAATATGTGAGATAGTAAGCCTATGGGAAGCTTCTAGAACCATACCCAAGCGAATTAAAATACATGGAATCATGTTGAAACTTCAAACCAGGAAAGCTTACCAACACTGGCTTTAATCAGTTGGACATATTCAAAGTGAAACTAGATAAGTCTATTAGAATTCAGTTGAACAGGTTGCATTATATGGAAGACTAATGTAGGAGGAATTAGATAGTGGTGTTCTCTTTGTTGGTGCTAGTGTAGATGCATAGCAAAACATTAATAGACAAGTCTGACAAGCGAGGAATAGTAGTGTATGGAGCTGTCCATGGTTGTGAACAAATCAGGATAGTGCTTAAGTGCACTTGAGTGTGTGACTAGCTATCGTAAGCATGTTTTATCATGTTGAAACTTACTAGAGTCCCTATATTATCAGACTTGTGAACGTGCATATTGCTTTGGGCACGATGGAGATAGTGGTCGTTTTAAATTGCAAGTCAATCAAAGTGGCAATAGGTGCGAAAAAGCATGAGGGAGACTAGAAAAATGAGAAGCAATTGGTGAGGTTACCATAACGTGTGTCTCTTCAGCTAGGGGAGTGT
>SNVD02003198.1:0-17328 GCA_013180625.2 Boswellia sacra
GAATTGGGTTTTAATTTATCAAAACGGATTTAGAAAACTTTTCTTGAAAGATCAAAATTAGTTCACTCTTTCTTTGAAAATAAAGGTGAAGAAGATGAAATTAGAATTTATCAAAGATGCAATCAAAAGAATAATAATGATGAACAATCACAAGTGCAAGTAAATGTAAAGAGGAAAGGGAGAGAGAGAGTGCAAACTCAATTTACGTGGTTCGGCAAACCTTGCCTACGTCCAAGGGCTCCTAGCTCCAAGCTAGGCTTTCCACTGAGTTGTAAAAATCTTTACAACTTGCTTGATGAACAACAACACCAAGACTTTTTTTTCCTTCACTCTTGATAACAGCCACACCAAGAGTTCTTCTTGATGAACAACCTCACCAAGGAAACTTTCTTTAACTCTTGATAACACACAACAAGAGTTCTCTCAAGGATAACTATTATCCTTTACAAGAATATCTCACTCTCACCACAATACAAGAACAAGGATAATTTTTACAACAAAAGTACAACTCTCTTCAAAGAGATAGATAAAGAATATAAAAGCTCCATAAACTTGATATTTCTCTGGCTTTTTTGCTTGATAAAATGCTATCTCTTGGCCCTTTTTGCATGGCTGGGGAATGGCTCCTTTTATAGGCAAATGAGATGAACTTAATCAAGTGAAGACACCATCTCCAAATTTTCTGCCCATCATAAAAACCGTAATCTTGTCTGCCATTTCTGTCAATGTTCCGTTTGAAATTTGAAAATCTGTAAAACATAAAAGATCTGCACATTTGAATAAGCTTTCCAACGCATCAAGAACCAAGTCATTTGGATATCTGTAGCTCAGGATATGGCCAAAACACCATTCGGTGCTCAAGTGACTTGATTTTTCTTCCATGTGTCTGTCCACTGACTTGAATGATTATTCTGTCAGCCTTCCATTTGAAATTTGAATTTCTTCAAAACATAAAAGATCTTCATATTTGAATAAGCTTTCCAAAACATTAAGAATCAAAGCAATTGGATATCTCTATCTTAAGATATGGCGAAAACACCATTCGGTGCTTATGTGAGTTGATTTTTCTTCTCTGTGTCAGTCCAACGAATTGCATGTCAATTATGTCGGTCTTCTATTTGAAATTTGAATTTCTTCAAAACATATCAAATCTGCCCCATTAAGTCATCTTTCTAATTCCACAAGAATCAAGTCATTTTGATTTTTCTAGCTCAAGATATGTCCAAAAGAGTATTCGGTGCTTATGTCAGCTGCTTCCATTTGTCTTTCACTTTGCATGATGATTTGGACGATCTTGCACTTAAAATTTGAATTTCTTTAAAACATATGAAATGTTATAAATTGAGTACGTTTTCCAAAGGCTCAAGAATCACATTATTTGGACATTTGTAGAGAAATATATGACCAATTGATAGAACATTGCTCATATATCACATTCCTTGAATCAAACCTTGTACTTAAACTTTGATGCCTTTAACATGTAGTCTTCTTCTAAGCTTCAACACTTCATTTTTATAAACCCCTTCTTGATTTTATAATTATTTCAATAATCTTATTCTTGCACATAAATAAATATATTAGTCAATCTCAATGAATCAATGTGTATTGTTATCATCAAAATTATCATATAGCCTTAGGGCTAACAATCTCCCATCCCCCTTTTTGATGATGACAACCATTTTGTACATTGCTTTAAAATAATTCTAAAATCAGCAATGGAAAATGAAATCAAGAATAAACAAAAAGAGAGCAATTGTTATATATACAAGCAATCCAACCATTTCTCCCCCTTTTGTTATCATCAAAAAGATGTAATCAAATTAATTACTCCCCCTAAATATATTCTCCCCCTTAACATATGTTACCATTCACAGATTATCAAATAAAAGAAAAATTAAGATATATCCAACATGCCTAATTCTCTTCTAATTATGCAAAATCTATCTTGACTAAGGGGTTTAGTAAATATATCAGCTAATTGTTTTTCGGTGGGAACAAATTCTAAAGAAATATTACCTTTTTGCACATGATCTCTAATAAAATGATGTCTAATCTCTATATGCTTAGTCCCAGAGTGTTGTATGGGATTTTTTGAAATGTTAATGGCACTTGTATTATCACATTTGATGGGAATGTGATCAAATACCACATCATAATCTTTTAAAATTTGTTTCATCCAAAGAGCTTGTGCACAACAACTTCCTACTGCAATATACTCGGCTTCCGCGGTTGATAATGCAACAGAATTTTGTTTTCTACTAAACCATGATACTAATGCATGTCCCAGAAAATGGCAAGAGCCACTAGTGCTCTTTCTATCAAGAAGACTTCCAGCAAAGTCCGCATCAGAATAACGTGTGTGTTAGATCAATATTTATCACCTTCATAGAATACCAAGACCTAGAATTTATGGCGTACCAAGAAAGATATCAAAATATCCTTTTTACAGCCTACAGGCGTGATATTCCTTTGACCAATCTGAATCTAACACACGATACACACACTAACTCATCAATATCATCTGGGTCCTCCTAGCTATGTTAAATACAAAAGAGAGCCAATCATAACTCGATATTTTGTTACCTCAACATCTTTTCCTTTCTCATCTTTGTCAAGCTTGGTTAATGTACCCATAGGTGTGTTATATGTCCTTGAATTATCCATGCCACACTTCTTGAGAAGATCTCTTGTGTATTTAGCTTGATTTATGAAGATCCCATCCATTGATTGCTTGATTTGATGTCCAAGGAAGAAATTTAATTCTCCCATTAAGCTCATTTCAAATTCTTGTTGCATACACTTGGAAAATTCTTCACACATAGAAATATTAGTAGCACCAAATATAATATCATCAACATAGATTTGAACAATTAATAAATCATCATTTTTTTGTTTTAACAAAAAGAGTAGTATCAACTTTTTTCATTTCGAAACCATTATCAATGAGAAATTTGCTCAATCTATAATACCATGCTCTTGGTGCTTGTTTCAAGCCATAAAGTGCCTTTTTGAGTTTGAAAACATGGTTTGGAAAATCATGATTTTGAAAACCAAGAGGTTGCTTTACATATACTTTCTCCATAATGTAACCATTTAAAAATGCACTTTTGACATCTATTTGATATAATATAAAATTTTTATAACATGCAAATGCACACAACATTCTAATTGATTCTAATCTAGCAACCGGTGCAAAGGTTTCCTCATAATCAATACCTTCTTCTTGATTGTATCCCTTGAGCAACAAGTCTGCTTTGTATTTCTAATAATGTGCCATTTTCATCTACTTTATTTCTAAATAAATCATTTTAGGTGCTCATAATAGAATCATTTTTGGGTCTAGGGACTAATTCCCAAACTTGATTTCTTTCAAATTGTTCATTCTCATTGCAATAGCAAAATCCAACTTATCGTCATTTTCGGCTTCTTTAAAAGTTTTTGGTTCAATTGAGAGCAAATGCAAAATGATTACAAAAGTTTTATAATGTTTATCTAAAGAAGATCTACTTGTCTCATTACCTTGTGATATGTTCAACCAATATAAGATCTTTCAGGGTGACTTTTCATACCTCCATTCCTTTGATAATTCTTGGGAAGAATCATTTACTTCTCAAGCTTTTCTTGTTGAAGTTGTAATTCATCTTGGCTCTTTTCATCAAGCCTTGATTCCTTGATTTGCCTTTCTACCTCAACAATATCATCATCTAATTTCTTTGAAGAAATAACATTAGTTTCATCAAATTCAACATGCATAGATTCTTCAATAGTAAGAGTCTTTTTTATTAAAAACTCAATATGCTTTAACCTATGTGGTTGGAGTAGCCAACAAAAATTCCAACATCGGCTTTTGCATCAAATTTTTCAAGGTTATCCTTGGTGTTTAAAATAAAACATTTACATCCAAAAATTTTAAAAAATCTAATGTTGTGTTTTCTTCCTTTCCAAGTTCATAAGGAGTTTTATTTATTAAAGCTCTAATATGGACTCTATTGATAATAAAGCATGCGGTATTAACGGCTTCAGCCCAAAAATATTTTGGCAAATTATTTTCAAGTAACATGGTCCTAGCCATTTTTTGGATAGTCCCCTATTTTTCCTACATCAACAGCACCATGGTTGTTTTGTGGAAGTTCTATGGTGCGGAAAATTACTCTTCAAAACCATTTCACCACAAAATTTTTACAAACGCATATTGTCTAACTTCACCACCATGATCACTTCTAAATGGATACAATCGAATGCTCTTTTTTGTTTTTGACTTCTATTTGTGTAAATTTTGAAAAAAGCTTTGTCATGGCTGGGGCCATTTTGTAGTTTTTCAAGAAGTAACACCGCGATAGAGGAATCTTAAGAATAGGAGGGTCGATAACGCAGAAAAGGCTTAGGGAACGGAGAAGAACATAATAGCTGGTTCACAACCACAGGACTGTTAGGGAATTCTTGGTACCATGGAGATACGACAGACAGGTGAATGGTCCATATTGAAGTATGTCGTCGTGAAGATAGTAGTGTGTAGTTGGTATGAAACATTAAATTTCTTTTGTTTAAAAGAAGTTCTCACTTGTTTTCCAAATTGACAAGCATCACAAATTTTATCTTTTTCAAATTTTATTTTTGGAAGACCATCAACTAAATCATTTTAGAAATTTTTGAAATTGTGTCCATGCTAGCATGACCTAATCTTCTATGCCATAACCAAGCATCATGATTAACAATGAAACAATTTTCTACATAATCATTAACATCAATATCAATTGTATAAATATTACCACATCTATTACCAACAAATAATGTCTTATTGTTACTAACATCCTTAATCACATATCTATTAGGCTCAAAAGCAACAAAATATCTCTTATCACATAATTGACTAATGCTAATCAAATCATGTTTTAAACCATGAACAAGCAAAACATCTTTAATAATAGGTGAAGAAGGGTTACCAATATCACCATGTCCGATTACCCTTCCTTTGGCATTATCACCGAAGGTCACATATCCTCCTTTCTTCATGATTAATCTTGAGAACTTGGAGGCATCTCCGGTCATATGCCTTGAGCATCCACTATCTAAGTACCACTTGTGTTTGCCACTCCTTTGTCTCTACAATCAACATTCAAGGAGTAACTTTTTGGTACCCAAAAGTTCTTGGGTCCTTGGGGGTTAGTTATGATACTTTTTGGAACCCATATTTGTTTCAAATTAGGATTTCTTTTAATGGAGCAAGAATGCATATTGTGTCCTTTTCTTCCACAATAAGTACATGAATGATTAGGATTATTCCTAAAAGATGCATGAGCAAAATAATTTTTAAAATACTTTTGATTTTTATGAGTTTTATATCCTAAGCCTCTTTTATCAAAAACACATCTTTGGTTTTGTAACATAGAATTCAAATTTTTTGTGCTTTTTGTAAAACTATCAACAATATTTCTTAAGTCATTATTTTCCTTTTTCAAAATAACATTTTCTTTCTCTAATTTATCAAAATCCTTTTGTTTTAAAATCTCATTTTCAGTTTTTTAAAAAATATATTTGACTTTCCAAACTTTCAAAATCTTTTTGCTTTAAAATTTCATTTTCATTTTCTAAAGCTTCATTTATTTCTACCAACTCTTCTAATTGAGATAACATGATTTTTGACTTCTTTTTGAAAGCATTGATTTTTGAGTTTTTCTTATCAATTTGCACATGTAAATTTTGGAATGCTTCAAGTAATTCATCATATGAAAGTTTAGGATCATAGTTTAGAATACTTACCTCATCGTCACTTAAAGCCATGAAGCACATGTTTGCCACTTCGCAATCTTCTTCTTCGGTAGAGCTAGCTTCACTATCATCCCAATTTGTGGCTTTCATTGCTTTTGATTTCTTGTTTTGACTTTTGAAGTAAGGACAATCCATCTTTACATGTCCCGGTTTCTTGCACTCATAGCAAATGACTTGATCATTTTTCTTATCTTGCTTTGAGCTTTGCCCTTTGTACTCCCTTCTAGAATTCTTCTTGCATCCTTGGTTTCTTCTAATCATCCTTTTTAGCTTTCTTGTGATGAATGCAAGATCTTCATCATCTCCTTCATCGTTGGACTCATCATCTTCTTTTTTTGAAGATTTGAAAGCGATATTTTTCTTTTTCTTGAAATCTTCTTCGTTCTCCTTCAAGGTGATTTCATGAGTCATGAGAGAACCCATAAGTTCTTCTAATGGTAGTTTGGTGATGTCCTTTGCTTCTTGAATTGCCGTCACCTTTGGCTCCCAAGATTTTGGTAGACACCTAAGAATCTTTCTCACCATTTCAACATTAGAATAAGATTTACCAAGAGATTTCAAACTATTAATAATCTCCGTAAATCTAGTAAACATTTCAGAAATTGATTCATCCGATTTCATCTTAAAAAGCTCATAACTATGAACTAGCATACTAATTTTGGATTCTTTAACTTGACTAGTTCCTTCATGAGTTACTTTAAGTGTGTGCCATATTTCTTGTGCCGTAGAATAAGTAGATATTCTATTAAACTCATTTCTATCTAGAGCACAATATAACACATTCATAGCTTTAGCATTCAAACTCAATTTCTTTTTATCATCTTCACTAAACTCTTTAGGTTCTTTAAGCATGCATTCCTCCTTTTCAATTTTGGTAGGAACAAAAGGTCCTTCCAAAACAATAGACCACAAATCATAATCAAAAGATTTCAAGAAAATACTCATTCTAGTTTTCCAATAAGAGTAATCACTTCCATTAAAAAAATGGAGGTCTAGAGATAGAAAGTCCCTCAACATATAAAGTTGAATTAAAAGTTGCCATAGCTCAAAATCGGTTAAGATTTAAAAAAAAATGAGCAACCTTGCTCTGATACCACTTGTTGACCCAGGTATGACAACCCAACAGGGGGGGTGAATTGGGTTTTATTTATCAAAACGAATTTATAAAACTTTTCTTGAAAGATAAAAATTAATTCACTTTTTCTTTTGAGAATAGAAGTGAAGAAGATGAAAATAGAAGTTGACTAAGATGCAATCAATAGAATAGCAATAATAAATAATCTCAAGTGCAAGTAAATGTAAAGAGATAGGGATAGAGAGAGTGCAAACTCAATTTACCTGGTTCGGCAAACCTTGCCTACGTCACGGGCTCCTAGCTCCACGAGCTAAGCTTTTCACTAAGTTGTAGAAATCTTTACAACTTGCTTGATGAACAACCTCACCAAGACTTTTTCCTTCAAACCTTGATAACACCACACCAAGAGTTTCTTCTTGATGAATAACCTCAATCAGGAAAGAGTTTCTCTCAAGGATATCTTTATCCTTTTACAAGAAGATCTCCTCTCACACAAATATAAAACAAGAAAAGAAGTTTTTACTACAGAAAGTACAACTCTCTTCAAAGAGTAGATAAAGAATATAAAAGCTCTATAAACTTGATATTTCTCTTGGCTTTTTTGCTTGATAAAATGCTTCTCTTGCCCTTTTTGAATGCATGGGAGAATGGCTCCTTTTATAGGCAAATGAGATGAACTTAATCAAGTGAAGACACCATCTCCAAATTTTCTGCCCACCATAAAAACTGTAATCTTGTCTGCCATTTTTGTCAATGTTCCGTTTGAATTTTGAAAATCTGTAAAACATAAAAGATCTGCACATTTGAATAAGCTTTCCAACGCATCAAGAACCAAGTCATTTGGATATCTGTAGCTCAGGATATGGCCAAAACACCATTCGGTGCTCAAGTGACTTGATTTTTCTTCCATGTGTCTGTCCACTGACTTGAATGATAATTCTGTCAGCCTTCCATATGAAATTTGAATTTCTTCAAAACATAAAAGATCTTCATATTTGAATACGCTTTCCAAAACATTAATAATCAAAGCAATTGGATATCTCTATCTTAAGATATGGCCAAAACACCATTCGGTGCTCATGTGAGTTGATTTTCTTCTCTGTGTCAGTCCACCGAATTGCATGTCAATTATGTCGGCCTTCCATTTGAAATTTGAATTTCTTCAAAAAATATGAAATGTGCCCATTAAGTCATCTTTCTAATGCCACAAGAATCAAGTCATTTTGATTTTTCTAGCTCAAGATATGTCCAAAGAGTATTCGGTGCTCATGTCAGCTGCTTCCATTTGTCTTTCAACTTGCATGATGATTTGGACGATCTTACACTTAAAATTTGAATTTCTTTAAAACATATGAAATGTTATAAATTGAGTAAGTTTTCCAAAGGCTCAAGATCACATTATTTGGATATTTGTAGAGAAATATATGACCAATTGATAGAACATTGCTCATATATCACATTCCTTGAATCAAACCTTGTATTTAAACCTTGATGCCTTTAACATGTAGTCTTCTCCTAAGCTTCAACACTTCATTTTAATAAACCCCTTCTTGATTTTATAATTATTTCAATAATCTTATTCTTGCACATAAATAAATATATTAGTAAATCTCAATGAATCAATGTGTATTGTTATCATCAAAATTATCATATAGCCTTAGGGCTAACAGCCCTTACCTGAAGGACTGAAATATGCATATCTTGGGGAGAATCAGACATATCCGGTGGTAATTTCTTCATCCCTCACATGTGAGCAACAAGGTAAGTTGATAGAAGTGCTCAAAAAGCATAAAAATGCAATGGGGTGGACTTTAAAAGATATAAAAGGCATTAACCCTTTAATTTGCACACATAGAATACATTTAGAGGAAAATGCCAAAACATCTCAACAACCTCAAAGGAGATTAAATCCACACATGAAAGAGGTCATTAGGGCTGAAGTTCTCAAACTACTTGATGTGAGAATTATCTATCCTATTTCTGTAGTAAACTGGGTAAGCCCGACACAAGTAGTACCTAAGAAATCTGGCATTACAGTATGTTAAAAATGAAAAGGGTGAATTATTGCCAACTCGTGTTCTCATCTAGTTGAGCTGTACATTGATTATAGAAAATTAAATGCTGTCACTAGAAAAGAACATTTTCCCTTACCCTTTCTTGACCAAATTCTTGAAAGAGTAGCAGGAAACCCCTACTACTGCTTACTTGATGGATACTCAGGCTACTATCAAATCCCCATTGCACCTTAAAGACCAAAAAGACCACATTCCATGTGGTGTCTTCTAAAGGAATTGAAGTGGACAAAGCAAAAGTGGAATTAATTTCCCATTTGCCTCCACCAAAACAGTTAAAGAGGTTCGTTCATTTTTAGGGCATGCTGGATTTTATAGGAGGTTCATAAGAAATTTTAGTGCTATATCTAAACCTCTTTGTAACCTCTTAATAAAAGATACTTCCTTTGAATGTACTCAAGAATGTCAAAATGCCTTTGATACACTAATTGGACTTTTAACAACTGCTCCAATTATGCAATCTCCTGAGTGTCCTTGCCTTTTGATGTGTGTGATGCAGTGACTATCCGTTTGTGCTGTCTTAGGGACTAAGAAAAGAAGTAAGCCTTATGTAATATACTATGCAAGTAGGACTTTAAATAATGCACAAATTAATTACACAACAACTGAGAAAGAACTACTTGCAGTAGTATTTGCATTGGATAAATTTCGATCTTATTTAATTGGCTCTCCAACAGTTGTTTACACTGACCATGCAGCTGTGAGATATTTAATGACTAAACAGGATGCAAAACCTAGATTGATACGGTGGATCTTATTGCTCCAAGAATTCAACATCACAATAAAGGATAAGAAAGGAGCCGAGAATGTCGTTGCTGATCATCTTTCAAGACTAACGACAGAGACATTAATTGAAACTTCACCTATCAATGATTCTTTTCCTGATGAATTTTTATTTTCCGTTGCTACTATACCTTGGTTTGCTAATATTGTAAATTTTCTTGCGACAGGGAAAATGCCACCTCATTGGAATGCTCAAGACAAAAGAAAATTTTAAACCGAGGTGAAAAATTTTTACTGGGATGACCCATATCTGTTCAAATATTGTCCAGACCAAATAATGAGAAGATGCATACCCGACAATGAGGTAAGTAGTGTCATTAACTTTTGTCATTCTGAAGCATGTGGAGGACATTTTTCATCTAGAAAAACAGCTGCTAAGATCTTACAATGTGGATTTTATTGGCCCACCTTATTTAAAGATGCACATGCATTTTGCAAAACGTGTGAAAATTGTCAAAAATTGGGATCCATTTCAAAAAGAAACATGATGCCTTTAAATCCCATTCTTGTTGTTGAAATCTTTGACTGTTGGGGTATTGATTTTATGGGACCCTTTCCACCGTCATTTGGTTTTGTGTACATCCTTGTTGCAGTGGACTATTTTTCAAAATGGGTCGAGGCAATTCCATGTCAAAACAATGATCACAAAACAGTTGTCAAATTCTTGAAGGAGAATATCTTAAGTAGATTTGGAATTCCTCGAGCCATTATTAGTGATGGGGGTACACATTTTTGTAACAAACCATTTGAAACTTTAATGAAGAAATATGGAATAACCCATAAAATTTCTACACCTTATCACCCACAAACAAGTGGACAAGTTGAATTAGCTAATAGGGAGATAAAACAGATCTTAGAAAAAACGGTTAACCCAAATCGTAAAGATTGGTCTTTAAGACTTAATGATGCACTTTGGGCTTACCGAACTGCTTTCAAAACATCATTAGGAATGTCTTCTTATAGATTAGTTTATGGAAAACCTTGTCACTTGCCTGTGGAAATTGAGCATAAAGCTTATTGGGCCATTAAAACATTCAACACAAATTTGAATGATGCTTGCAAGTTACGTAAACTCCAACTGAGTGAACTTGAAGAAATCAGGAATGAGGCTTATGAAAATTCTAAAATCTACAAAGAAAAAATGAAGGTTTTTCATGACAAATCCATTGTTAGAAAATCTTTTGAACCTTCACAAAAAGTTATTTTGTATGATTCAAGATTGCACTTATTTCCTGGTAAACTTCGATCACGTTGGACTGGCCCTTTCATTGTTAAAAATGTTTTCCCTCATGGAGCAGTTGAAATTGAGAACCCAAAGAATGGTAATGTGTTTAAAGTTAATGGACAACGGTTAAAACCATTCTTCGAAAATTTTGACCAAAACGAAGAGTCCATTGCTTTAATTGATCCTTTTTAAGGATTGATTTTCCCGGTCAAGTGGCAGATACGGTACTCCGTGGCTTTTAAAGTCGGTTTTTCAGTTCCTTAAAAACTGTTGCTCACCTTGCATCCAGTTTCTTTCTCTCTCTCATTTTCTTACATGGTACCATTCTCTCAAAATTGCACACACTTTTCCCTCTCTTCCATCAAATGTTTGCTTAAAATTATAAGCTCGTTCAGAAGACTAAGGGTTGTTTGATGCGTAAGGGTATTCCTGCTGTTTTAAGATGGTTAATTGAAGCCAAGGTTCGATTTTCCTATGAATTTTCAGATAATCTTGTGTCTCACATGCCAGGTATGGGAAAAAGCTCTTACGCCAAAAAGCGAGAGCGAAAAGGTTACAAGTTTGTCCCAGATGTGCAAGATGGACTTGTAACCAGCGTTGCCGCTCCTTGGAATATTTGTCTAACAATCGAGAGGATAAACTACAGTTCATCAAGAATGGACTGAGTAAGGAGTCTTTGGATGATATCCGAACGACTCTTGAGACGCATTCTTGTAGACTTGTGCAGCGTGAAATTTTTAATTTGTGGACACAATTCCGAGATGAGCAGGAACGCTATAGTCTTGGAAATCTGACTCAAAACGACCCCGTTTGCCAGTTTATAAGAAAACTAGATGGGAAGCATATCCCTAACTCATAGAAGGTGTTTAAGCCCTTTCTAGACGTAAAACCAGAGGAAGATGTGAGCCACAGTCACAACTATCTGTACATATGTATGCGTGCCATCATTTTTGAATTTTAATACCTCATAGCTGTCATTTTTGAATTTGTATCTTTTGTTTGCTTATGGTGTCTTATTTCATCATCTATTGAATTTTTATGCATTATTGTCAACTTTTTCAACAAACAATCGAGCTACCTAGATAGATATCATCATTAGCATATCTTTTTGCACTCCATAAATACCACATGTCTTGTTATCTTCTTCACACATAGTTAGAGAGTTACATAGACATAGAGGGAACTTCAAAACATCGAATCCAAAGGATATGTGTATTCTGTGGATCTCGACCAGGTAAAAGTGAAGAGTTTGTAGAAGTAGCGAATTATCTTGGTAGGCTACTGGCTGAAAGAAAGATTCATGTGGTTTATGGGGAAGGTAGCCTCGGGTTAATGGGTTATGTGTCAACAGCTGCACATGTAGGGGGTACTCAAGTTTTAGGAGTTATTCCTAAAGCTTTGGCTGTAGAAAGTATTGTTGGAAAAACGGTTGGGAAGGAGTTACAGGTCTTCTCTATGCATGAATGCATGGCATAGATGCTCATCAATTCAGATGCCTTTATTGCTTTACCAGGTGGCTTTGGCACTCTTGAAGAAATTTTTCAAATTGCTTCTTGGGCCCAACTGAATCTCCATCAAAAACCCATAGGTTTGTTGAATATTAACAATTTCTTTGACCCTTTAATAAGTTTTGTTGATACAGCTGTAGAACAAAATTTTATCCCACATTGGGCGAGACAGATCCTTGTTTTTGCCACTTCTGCTGGTGAGTTACTTGACAAATTACAAGAAGTTGAGTATGAACCTGACCCAGCTAGTACTCAAATTAATTGGGCAGGAGGGCAAAACAAAAAGTGCAAATTGGATCTGCATTTCCGTTTGTAATTTTTTTTGTCTTTTATTTTATTTTATTTTTAGCATGTTATTTTATGAGTCTTTCAGGTCATCTCTCTTGAATAACAGAAGCTTCAGGTAATGTCTCCTATCCTTTATCTCTCTACATTTAAACATTGAGGACAATGTTTCATTTGGTTGGGGGGGAAGGATAGTAGACATAAGTGTGTCTTGAAATTTTATTTTTTCTTGCAAAAAAAAAAAAGCGAGTTAGTAATTAGATTCAGAGTGCGGTGTAAGGAGTTCAAATCCTCTTGAGACGCATTCTGGGTTAGGAATGGCAGAGTAAGGAGGGCCAGTTTGAACTCTTGAAACCCATTCTAACCAATTTGTCATTTTATTTTGATCTTGTGAACTCATTTAGCTAACTTGATATAATTTAGTCTTGATTTTTGAATTTTATAACAAGGAGGTCTTATTCATTTCACTTTGAATTATTCAAATCTATGAACTCCCACAACCTTATCATTTAAAAAAAAAAATTTGTGTGCTTATGTACTCATCAAGCAAGTATTCATGAACCTTTCTTTACACACACACACATACCTTGATGCATGATTGTGGGTGGCAAAATAAAATGTTGTAATATTTGAGTTTTTTTTGTTTTGTTTAGGATAACAACACAAAGGAAGGGGAAAGTAAAAAAAAAAAGCAAAAAAAAGAGAAAAAAAAGAAAAAAAATTGCAATTGTGGATAAGTTTGGTCTCGTAGCCTCCTTAATTCGAGCAATTAAGCCCGAGGGGTGCCTCAACACCTAATACCCTAAGACCAACTGGTTTGGGAGCTATTAGCCCAAAGCTCGCTACATGGATTAAGGAGAAAGCTTAATGGGATTGAACATTGCACTATCCACAAGTTTCTAAGCAAAAATAAAGCATCGGCAACCCGGGTCGTTAAGCTCGTAGGGGTGTCTTAACACCTAATGCCCTAAGGCCAACTGGTCTGGGAGTCATTAGCCTAAGGCTCGCTACATGGGTTAAAGATGCATTCTTTCGAAAAAAAATACATATATATATAAAATAAATGAATGTCCCCTACCTAAAGTTGTTAGCCTTAACAAATATTAGAACCGATATGGCTTCTTTCTAATAAGCCCCATAGTCATGTGTTGACTGAGCACAAAAAGGAGGTTTATTGATATCTTGACTGAAGGGTACATGAGTCATAAAAAAAAATAATAATAATAATTAGTTGAGAGTTTGTTTATTTAGATAAAATCAAGGAAAGTGCAATAATGACCACCTTGGATGTAAAATTCTATAAATCACTTCTAAATAATAACGCTTTAATTGCTAGGGACTAGCAATAAGCTAGTTGGGGGGTGTGATGAACACTTAAATATGCATGTTTAATAAGAGTTTAGTTCATCATATTGCATTAATAGTGTCATTAAATTCCTCAACTTAAGCATATTTGTAGCATTTGCATCTTTGGAATTAATTTCTCTTAATTTTGGTTTTGTTACAGGTTCGGTAAAATGGGCATAACTCTCTATTTATAGATCAGAATGGTGCAATTTTTAATGTTTTAGAAAGTTGATTCAATTGTCTACAAGATTGCATTTCACAAGCATCATCAAATTCGGGCTCTTAGTGGACCAAAAGTGGGCTTGAAATGAACCCATCTACAGTCTCGGCCCAGTCTGACCAGGCCTCAGTATTTGGACCGTATCTCTCAAAGTACGTATCCAAATTGTGCAAATCAATATGTTCTAGAAAGCTGAGAGAAATATCTACAACTTTCATGAAGACATATGATTAAAAGTTTCAACATTTCAATGTCAAAATTGATGGTCAAAGTCGGTGCCTAATGATCCCAATTGTCAAAGATATTTACAAATATTTGACAATTATGCCCTTGTAATTTGACAAGTTTGCCCCTGGATGTATCTATAAATAGAGGTGCCTTGTGACCCAATTGGGGCATCTTGGCCTTGGCTGGAACATTTTGGCTTTGGCTAGGATCTTGTGTTGTGTTTTGTGTGTTTATGTTATTAATGAATTTCCTTTGTCTTGCATTTTATTTTCTTTCTATTATAATGTTCTTCTAATTTCTCTTTTGCTAAAGTGAAAGGGTGAAACCCTTGATATGAGAATAAGGATTCTCTAACTCTTAATATGTGATTAATAATCTTAATCTTATAATGTTTATTTTATATGATTTATATTTATTTTCTTAATCAATCTTGACACCACTCGTAAAGTGGAGGTCTTGATCCATTGTTGGCAATCCTTGGCATATCAAATGCTTGGATCCTTTCTAGATGATGTATGGTTCTTCCTTACCGACACGAATCTAGTTAGCAACCTTGATTTGTTGTAGACATATGGTGATTGGCACATTGGATGCGTGAACCCATTTACAAGAAGTGGTATAAATGTTGGTAATGAAACAAATATAATTCATATAACTAAAATGGGCTAATTATCCTTATTCGAAATATCAAGGGCGGATCCCCTAACCTTAGCTCTCATTATTATTGTGTTAATTTCTCTTGTGTTTTAGTTATTCTTATTTATTAACTTGTTCCTTACTTTTACTTGTTGATATTATCTTGTCACCTCTTCGAATCATCCATATCACATTTGCTTATCTTATAATTTGTAACGCTTAAATTCCCTTCCTTGTAGATCGACCTCGGTCTTACCGAGTTTATTACTTCGACACTCCTATACTTGGGAGACAATCCTTTTTCGGATGTGTCACCTAGCACAAAGTACGTAAAAGTGAAAGAAGTTCCTTCACAAAGAAGATTCAGTCGTCTAGAAAGGCCACTTTCCAAAATCTTTGTAAGATTAAGGGCTGAAGGGATCTTGCAACCATTGTCACCAACAGAGCTTCCAAACTCACTACCAAGGAATTGGAGGCACTAGGAGAAAAGCGAATTTCACCAAGTGACTAGCCACAAGACTAACGATTGCACTTGCCTCTACTATGAGATCCAAGATTTGATTGACAAGGGCCATATTCCTGACCTAGAAACATATGAGCCCAACACAAAGAGCAACCTATTGCCTAACTACAATAGGGTGCCTCCTCCATCAATCAACATGATTGGATTGGGCTTGACTGAGGAGCAAATCATGAATTTTTTTGAGGAGTGTAGATCAAGTAAGGTCGAGAGAGCCAAGAGAAGAAGAAGTCCAAGCTAGAACAAACCGCTAGAAGGATGGCCTCGACAAAGAAGCCCAAGGCTGCAAAGCCTAAATAAGAAGAGCCCAAGAAGATCATTGAGAGGGTGGAAGATGAGCCCGTTCCTTTGGTAGCCAAAATTCACACCAAGAAAGGTGGATGAGTCAACATTGGAGTGAAAGGGGTCAAGGGAAGCTTAGAACCCAAAGTTGTGAATATTTAGTGACCAAGAAGAGGAAGAGCCCTAAGAAGAAGGAGAATAAGAAGTGGAAGTAACACCCATCAAAGAGAAGCCTATGCCATCAAGCTCGTTTGCCAAGTAATGGATGGCTAGAAAAAGGGCTAGAAAAGGCCCACCATCTAGGAAACTCAAGGTGAGGAAAGGTAGTGAAGTTAGGAAAGGGAACCGAGTTAGGAGTCTTGTGAGGAGAGAGAGCTTACCTAGAAGGTGTAAGGAAGTTAGACTCATGGGAATTTGGGATGACATCCCGCAAGTCAAGACATTTCCAAACTTTTAAGCTGACTTTAGTAGTGATAATGAAAAGGAAGAGAGAATTGAGGGAGAAACATATGAGGGAGAAACACTCAGGGGTGAGAGAGAAAATGTCCATGAGAAGGAAAAGGAGAAACCAACTGAGAAGACAATTGAGAAGGGCAAAGAAGTTGCCCATGAAGAAGCTAAAGAAGAAGAGGATCAAGTGATCAAACAATTGAAGAAAACTCAAGCGAACGCTAGCATTTGGGATTTACTTATATCATCCCAAAAGCGTAGAGAAGCCATGGTGAAGGCTTGGCAGAGGTAGAAATATCAACGACTGCTACTACTAATGAAATGTTTACCGTCTTGACTGGAGGAACACCCAAGGGGGCAAGAGAAAGAGGAAAAATCACCTTTACGGATGAAGACCTACCATTTGAAGGGAGGAACCATAATAAGCCATTATTCATCACCGCAGAGATTGATGGGAAAATCTTTCCTTGCATTATGGCGAATGATAGGTCTACCATAAATATTGTTCTTATGAAGATATTACACGAGTACAAAGTCAGTGAATATGAGCTTGAGCCTTGTGAGATGGTGCTCAAGGCTTATGATGACTTGAAGAGGAGTGATATTAGGATTTTCAAAGCTTTAGTGAAGATTGGGCCAATTGGAGTGATGACAGAATTCACAGTCTTTGATATTCCATTCACATTTGCTACCTTGTTAGGACGAGCATGGTTCCATCCACTAGGAGGAGTTCCTTCTACCTTGCATCAGAAAATCTGATTCACCATGATGGAAAGATCACAACCATTCATGCAACCTCAACAATTGCACTAGCTACTTTGAGTGTGAAGGTTGGAGAAATACCTTACATGGGCAGCTTTCAAGTAGCCATGATTAATGAAGTCAGCCCAGTCATTGCTAAAATAATGAAGAAACAGGGGTATATGCC
>SNVD02003201.1:0-17701 GCA_013180625.2 Boswellia sacra
CTTCTTATGTTACTCCTACACTTTTTCCTAGCAGATTGACAAAATTGAAGAAGGAGGAACAAGAACAAGAAATACTGGAAACTTCTCGTAAAATCGAGATAAATATACCACTTCTGGATGCTATCGAGCAAGTATCTTGTTATACAAAATGTCTCAAGGAGTTATGCACCAGCAAGAGAAAATTAAAAGGGAATGAGAAAGTAAGTGTGGGGAAAAATGTTTCAGCTGTACTACAAAGAAAAATTCCTCCGAAATGCAATAATCCAGGTACGATCACCATTCCATGCAGCATTGGTAAAACCAAGTTTGAAAGAGCTATGTTAGATTTAGAAGCATCTATTAATGTCATGCCATATTCTATTTATGCTTCCTTAAATCTTGGACCTTTTGCGAAAAATGGTATTACCATTCAACTTGCTGATCATTTTAATGCATATCCCAAAAGAGTTGTGGAAGATGTGCTTGTGCAGGTGAATCAATTGGTTTTTCCAGCAGACTTCTATGTCTTTAAAATAGAGGATGAGACATCTCCTAATCCAACACCAATTCTTTTAAGGAGACCATTCTCGAAAACTGCTAGAATCAAGATTGATGTTCATGATGGCACTCTCACCATAGAGTTTGATGGCAAGGTGATCTGTTTCAATATTTTTGAGGCAATGAGGTACCCTAGTGACTTGCATGCTGTTTTTGTAGTTGACATTATTGATTCTTTGCCACAACAATGTTTTGAGTTAACTCGCAAGGATGGATTGGAAATGGCTATTAGTGAGCACATAGGGACAGAAAATTCCAAAGAACCAAGAAGGTTGATACAAGTGTCCAAAGAAATGGAGGAAGCTATGACATGCTTAGATGAGACTACAGCTATAATCACAAACAGGTATAATGTTTCGTACATTGAATTGCCTTTATCTAATGAGAAACTTCTTCCTTCTGTGATGAAAGCCAATACCTTGGAGCTTAAGCTACTTCCAGATTATTTGAGGCATGTGTTTTTGGGTGAGAATGATTCTTTACCAGTTATAATAGAAATGGGCCTTGCACCAATACAAGAAGTGAAACTCGTCCAAGTACATAGAGATCACAAAATGGCTATTGGGTGGACAAGTGCTCACATCCAAGGCCCAGCCATATGCGTGCACCATTTCTTGTGGAAAGAAGGATCCAAGCCCACTAGTGAAGCACATAGAAGATTGGATCCTCCCATGATGGAACCAACGTCGGGCTGAGGACGTTAAACCAAGCGCTTATTGGGAGGCAACCCAATATTTTTTTGAAAAAAAAAGAAAAGAAAAATAAAATAAGGACTAATGATCAATTTTTGTGTCTCGAGGATATTCCTTTCGTAGACCATCAAATTGACCAGGTTTTATCTCTCTTTGCCATCTGTCTTATTTGTTTTTATATTTTTTTACTTGTTTTTGACTTTTGTTTGCTATCGTGTTGTTATCTCTTTTATGTGTCTTTAGTTTCGTTTCTGCTCTTTTCTTTTCCTTTGTTTTGTTTAATTTGATTATTCCGTACTTCAAACTCATTTGTGCAACAGCTTGAGGAAACATCCAAACGAGAGCTGAAGCCATTGCTCGAAGGTTTGAAACGTGCATATCTTGGGAAAAAACAGACTCAATCGTATTATCGGTAATATCTCTTCTTTTCTCCTCTTCAATGGATGCCGATATCTTTCTGTCGAACCTTCGTAAATATTTCCCTTCACTTCCTCAAAATGCTGTGTTTAAAATTTATAAAGTACGGATGACTAGACTTTGGGCATTGATGCTCCTAAATGTGCCTGCTGATATCCGATGGCTTATCGAAGCCAAGGTGAGATTGTCCGGTGAGCCGGACATTAATCTCGCAAAATACATGCCTGGTCTAGGAAAGAGCTACTACGCCAAGAGGCGAAGAGCGAAAAGGTTACAAGTATGTTATAAATGTGCTAGATGGAATTGTAACCAGACTTGTCGTTCATTAGGTTTTGCGTCCAGGAATAGAGAAGATAAACTTTCATTTATTAAGAATGGTTTGAGTAATGAGTCGCTGGATAATGTTTTGTTAACTCTCGAGTCACATTCTTGTGGACTGGTTCAGCGTGAATTACTTAATTTATGGACACAATTTCGTGATGAATTGCAGTGTTATAGTCTAGGGAATCTGACTAAAAAAGACCCTGTTTGCCAGTTTATAAGAAAACTGGATGGGAAGCAAATCCCCGACTCATAGAAGGCGTTTCAGCCGTTACTGGACGTAAAACCAGAGGAAAATGTGAGCCACAATCACAACTACTTGTATATTTGAATGTGTGTTGTTGTTGTCGAATTTTATTTCTTTCTTGTTCGTTTGATCTGATTATCAATGTTGTTTTTGTGTTGTTGTTGTTTGTTGATTTTGTTTGTTTCAATTTCAAGTTTTCTTTTTGACAAACCATATGACTACCCCATGACATAAGCACACGTGAGAGACAAGTGTGGAGGTTTTGTCAACCTCCACCGAAAGTAGATCTTTACTTTTCATGCTTCACGTGGGAGACAAGTGTGGCAGTTTTGTCAAACCCCACCGAAAGCATATCTCCATTTTCCATGCTTCACGTGGGAGACAAGTGTGTAGGTTTTATCAAACCTCGCCGAAAGCATATCTCATTTTTTCAAATCTTGGGGCGATAAATCTACATTGAGCAACCCCCACCGAAATTATGTCCCCATGTGTCAAATCTGAGAGATTTACGTGTGTATATATCCATTCTGCATATTTCAAATGTCATTTTATAACCTGTCTTGCACTTGAATCGCATAATACCTAACGTGCATCATTGTCTTACACAAGTTTAAAGCACTTGTAGAAATGGAGAAAACACCAATTCGACGATTCCAAAATATGTGCGTATTTTGTGGATCGCAATTTGGTAAAGATGGAGAGTTTACAACAGCAGCTCTTGATCTTGGTAGGACATTAGCTGCGAGGGTATTCATTTGATTTATGGAGGGGGTAGTCTTGGGTTAATGGGGTGTGTGTCGACAGCTGCATCCTTGGAAGGAAGTAAAGTTCTCGGCATTATCCCTAAACCATTAGCTGTGCGAGATATCATAGGCAACACAATGGGGAAGAGTTACAGGTCTCTAGCATGCATGAGCGTATTGCACATATGGTCATTAAATCTGATGCATTTATAGCTTTGCACGGTGGTTATGGTACATTAGAGGAGATATTTCAAATCACCTCTTGGGCACAGCTAAACATCCATCGAAAACCCATTGGTTTGTTAAATGTCAATAATTTTTTTGATGGTTTGTTGTCTTTTCTTGATCAAGCAGTAGAAAAAAAACTTCATCTCACAGTCAGCGAGGCAAATCCTGGTTACAGCTTCAACTGCAGGGAGTTAATTGACAAATTACAAGAATTCGTCTATTCACCTGATTCAACAATGGCTCGGATAGATTGGTTTGGAGAAGGCAATAAGAGGCGTAAACTAGATTTAACGCTCCATCTATAATCTCTACCTGCTGGTTTGCTTTGTTTTTGTTTGCTTTCTTTTTATTGTGTTTATTTGAGAGTTTTCATGTTATTTCTTTTGAGCTTTTTCAGGTTATTTCTTTCGCCCAAGGTAATATTTTCTAATCATGGCTTTTAGAGTGGTGGCTTAAAAAGTTTAATTCCTCTTGAAACGCATTCTGGATCTCTTCAATCCATAATGGCTGAATAAGGAGGCTAACTTCTAAAATTTTTAGACCCATTCTAACTGACTTGTTTTTGTTTGCTGGCTTGTTGGACTTTGTTATTTTATGAGTAAGTTTAGTTTTGTGTAATTTAGAGTTGTTGTGTGTTTTTGTCTATATAAGTTTCGATTCGGAAAAAAACATTGTGGAAAAACCTGAGGAATTGGCAGAATATGGGGTTTCCTTAACTCTTGAAACGGCATTCTCTCTAAATAAATCATGTTTGTTATTTTATGTTGTTTGAAGTGTCTTGTTTCTTGTTCTGTTCTTCATAATAAAGGTATATAGGCTGGAAACCTTAAGTCTGCGGGCTACTGGTCCTAAGGATTGTTGAAATATACAATCTTGAATCAGGTGTAACAACGCCACGTACCTCTTTTCTTGCATTTTGTGGGTCGATGATAAGATAATGATTGAATTAAGAATAACTCTTGGAAAATGATAAATGATGCAGGATCTGTGTGCTTGAAATGTTTATTGGTTTTCGCTTTGCTTTTGATTCCTTGCGCAACATTGAGCACTGAGCTATTATCACTGAGTTATTGTCATTAGAGAAAGTTTATGTAATTAAATGTTTCTTCAGATTTCAATGAATTCTAGAACTTGTTTGATGGTCACTCGAGGCGAAATCCTAGATGTGCAAACATTGGGAAAGATTTGGCCATCTTGGACCGTTGAAGCCTTAATAGCCAATTTTGACTGAAATTGATCCCTGTACCCCTTTGAAGGCCTCTGTAAGCCTTTTTCCTTTGTCAATCACTCAAAAGATTTCTAACCTCAAATGAATTTGTTATCCAAACAGTTTATCCCTTACCTATGAGCATGTAGTCATTCACATTAATTTGAGCTATGTTCAGTTTGGGAAGTAGAGGAGGTGGGATGTGTCATGAGCAAGAAGTGAGTCCTATTATGTTTGTAAAAAAAAAAAAAAAAGAAAAAAAAAAGCCAATCTGTAATTATCGTCACGTACTTACACATTGAGGACAATGTGTAGTTTAATGGGGGGAGGGGAAGTGTAATATTAAAAAAAAGAAAAAAAAGAAAAAAAGAACAAAGAAGAAGAATAAGAGATCTATACCCTTAAGTGTTCTTAAAAAGAATGAAACAACAAAGTGTGGGGGTGTAGTTTTCTTTTGTTTTCTGGAAAAAAAAAAAAAAGATTGAGTGTTCTAAATAAGTTTGGGGGAGTAACCTGGTGAATTGAAATGAAGTTGTGTTATAGGTTGAGCTCTACATATTCTTGAATGATTTATGTGTTTGTGGGTGATTTGAGCCAAATTATTATCCTTTTCATACTTACCAAGCAAAACATTAAAGCTTAATAAAGCCCTATTGATCCTTGGTGTTTGCATGTCTACATTAGTGGAGAGTGACTTGAAAAGCAGGCTAGGGAGTTCATTTATTCACACATCTTCAATATTAAATATGATTTCATTTTATGCATAAACTCATTCGGGTTACAAATGATTAGGTGAGAATGGCTCTACACACACACACTGGAGGAATTGAAGTAGAGCGAAACTAATCTTTGTAATGAGATTCTTGATCCAGTGCATTATTTTAAAGTTTTCCTTGGGTTATAATTAAGTACAATCTTTGAGGCCTATTTGCAAGTTAAAACATGTGTGTTTTAATTTTTCCTTTGATTCTGTTTAGATTTAGTTTTGTTTTCATATCGTTGTAGTTGCTCGAGGACTAGCAAAGTCTAAGTGTGGGGGAATTGATAGGTGTCTATTTATGTATTACTTTCATATCAATTTGTCCATGTTTCTTTGCTATATTCCTTGGTATTTTTATAGTTTTGTGTGGTTTTGATATTTATAGGAGATTTGGAGCAACTTGCGCAAAAATGGAGTAAACCCTCATTTTTACCCTGCTAGTCAACCACTCTTCTCGGATTTAATTGTATTGATATACAAATGAACCCAATGGAACATATTATATACCGTTGGAAAGCTCTCGATTCTATTTTTCAGAGAATTTACGGTTCATAAAATCTATTCAGGTGTACCAAAAGTGTAATCAAAACAGTGTGAGAAGTTATAGAAATTAAATTTCCACAAGTCACTGTAGCATGTATAATACGGGGACACTGTAGCAGGTTACTGTAGCAGAGTATTTAAACACATTTTAGGGTTTTATTTTCATAACTTGAAGAGGGGAGAACGTGGTGGAGGCTGCAGCTCTGGAATTCTTTCATCTCTTGGAGTTCTTGAAGGAGAAAGGAAGCTTGGAAGAGGAAGAACTACAATCCAAGAGAATTACATCAAATTTGCTAAGTTTATCCCTTCCCTTTCATTTTCTGGAATGTCTCCATGTTGTATTGTATTTACCACGTTCTTAAAACATGTGTAACTGAATCTGAATTGGTTGAGGGTGATTTCAAAGCCCCTGATATGGTTTTTGTAAGTTGATTGTGTAAGGAATTGTTATCCAATTCTCTAATTGAATTGCTTGTATTCTCCCATATTTAATGCTTATGATTGCTTGCTGATTGTATTTGAGTGGCCAACTGAATATAATCTGGTTGTGATTATTGCTAGACTAGAAATCTTGATCCGTAATTGTCTTGAATTTCTAATCATTAGTAGCAAAATTGTGATCAGAGATTACAATTGGAGAATATAACCTAAGTTAAATAATCCGAGCTTGTGTGTTTATTGCTTAGATCAACCTATCTTTCTTATCATAATGCATCCATTGAATTAAATTTAGAGAGCTTGTTCTAGGTTGTTTAATGGATAGAGATTAAATATAGAGCCTGTTTTGTTTGACAAACAAAGTAAGGAAAGATTGGGATAACAGAGCTTGTTGTTATCTACGGTTGATAATTTCAATGGTGCAAATTGGATGACAATTCTATGATTTATTCGCAAATCCATATCTTGTGGTAGAGAAGGATCCCTTAACCAGGTTTCTCTCATTGATTTTTCACTCAATTAACTTTGTTTTGTTATTCTTTATTTGCATTATATTTCATCTAGTTAATCAATCAACAAAACCCCCCATTTATTCTGTTTTCGCTTTCGAATAACAAATTTAATTAGAATCAATCCTCGTGGGAACGATATCTTACTCATCACTTTATTACTTGTGCGACTAGTATACTTGCTAGTTTCGAACGCATCATCTGACAATTATCATCTTTGTAGGTTTTTAAATTGTTGTTGGTAAGAGGAAGCAGCAAAAAGGTAATGAACAGAAATCTATTGAGATTACATCAAAGAAAAAAAAGAAATCTGTTGGTGCTGGCTTAAAATATGGATTTATAAATTATTTGTAAGTAACCAAATTTTAATATTTTAGTCATTTGTTTATCCTTGTAATAGTTAAAAGAATACTATTATTTATTTCTTTATTTTTATTTAAATATACAGTAAAGATCAAGTGGATATTCTCAAAAATAATGACAGTGCTGTGAAGATTGGGCAAGATGTAAGTTTTATTAGTTATATTTATGATTTTTTTAATTTTTCCTTAGTTTTTTAAGTTCTTAGTTTCTTTAATAATTTTTACTAAGACGATATTTTTATGCATTTGCCAATATGAAATAATATGTTGTTTAGTTCTCAGTCATTGTTTGTTTTCTTTTAGGTTAGGAAATCTATGGGTGATAATTGGAGAAAACTTTTATCGGAGGAGAAATTGAAATATGCCCAATACAACAATACTGATGGTGGAGATGTGACTTCTAGTTATGTAGAAAACTATAGAAAATATAATATCTCAACTCGTTGTGCACCGGATCGAATCACTGATGTTGTTTCTACATTCTCTAATTGTCAAAAGGAAGTCATACATCAACTAGGACTCGGTAACCTTTTAAATATCAAGTGCGGTAGATTGAATCGTGCATTATGTGGTTGGCTTATATCTCAATTTGATCCGACATCATGTAGCATTAATCTCCATGGTAGAGAGTTTGTTTTGAGTTCCATAACTTTTTCAAATATAATGGGCATTATAGATGGAGGAACACCATTTAGGTTTGATGGGTTAGATACTGATGTTGCAGCTTTACGATCCAAGTATTGCTCTACTGGTAGAGGCATTTCAGTTAAAGATATAGAAGCACACTTACGTGATGTAACTATAGTTGATGAAGATTTTAAGAGATATTTTGTATTGTTTGTTTTGGGTACATTACTTTGTCCGACATCATCGACATATGTTAGTCCTGAATACCTACATATATTAGTCGATGTTAACAATGTGGATATGAGAAATTGGGCATCTTGGTGTTTTAACTTTCTAGTTGAGGGTATCATGAGGTTCAAGGAAGGAAAAGTTGCATATGTTGGTGGCTGCGTTTTGTTCCTACAGGTATGTAAATAACTTCTATTACCATATTCCATCATTAAAAATAATTTTCTAATAATTGTATATTACATGTATTTAATGTTTTCAATCAATTTTGTAGATCTTTTACTTTCAAACGGTTGCGTATAAGTCAGTAAATCTTGATCGAACTCTATCTCCCTTGTTATTATGGACGGACTCAAAGATTAAGCAAATTATGTTATGGCTTAATGAGCATGGTGGAATAGGCAGTTCTGAGGTACTCAATACTTTTCCTTTTGTAATATCCAATTGGTATGATTTAATTTCTAATTTTTCTTTATTTCTATTTTTTTAAGGTCCCTGTGCAAGTTGAAATATCTAGGCCTAATAAATGCTGCTGTGAGGGTAAACTGAAATCCCTAGAGGAACAAGTTAACATCAACACGAGGAACATCCAAAAGATAGTCAAAGACAATGCACGTATCATAGAATTACTTGAGCACATTCATGGGCGTATGGATGATACAAGACATTTTAAAGAAGAATTCACAAACACAAACAACTTGCAAGAAGTTAGGGATTTTCAAGTAGTCCTGGACTCGTCTAAGGAAGATGATGTCAATGCAGATGACAAAAAAGAGAAAGAGAAACCCGAATCAAATTCCTCCACTTACGATAACTCAACGGAACGTAGGGTTATCCAAGCTATTGACTCTATGACGAAAAAGTTTAATTTTCTAGGTCCTGTTGATGTTGACCACGGCCTTATTATATCACGTCTTGGAGAAAAAGTGCCCACGCTTAAGGATGAGGTATTATTTAATAGAAATAATATGTTCTTTACATTCCTCCAACACATGTTATAAACTAACATATAAATTTGATTTTATTGTAGGATGATGATATAAAAGGGAATGTTAGATTTGAATTTAATTCTTCAACTGCTCAAAGTCCAAATCATGGAAATACAACAAAACATGCAGCTAATATTGAGGATCATAAATGGCTTAGGGAACATCGTTCTCAATATAAGGTTGGGCCGTTTGTGACATTAAATCCTATAGGTAAAGAAGATTTGATGTCGGTAAAGTACATTTTTGACAATACACTTAAATTAAGGTATGTATTATATGTTTTGTCTAATTTTTTATGCTTAAATATTAATTTAAATGTATCATTTTCTCCAAAAAATTTGATTTTTTTAAATTTTCTTGTAGTGAAACCCTTGTCAAAATAGGTGATGATTTTGGAAATCGACATGATATGCTAACCCTACAACCATACGGATTTGTTGGTAGTGGGGTGAGTAATGGTTTGTTATGAATAATAATAATCTATTTTAATTAGAAATTATTGCTCATAATCATTGTTTATCGATATTTATTGTAGATAATTTGCATGTTTGTTGAGTATCATATACATTTTGAGTGAATGAAGAAGTCAACATCAAAGTTCTCATGGTTTTTACCCATAAGATACACCGTACGTAGTATTGTGAAATCCTTTCCTTATATTGAAAAGCAATTTTTTTAAATACTTTATATTTTTTTCTCCTTAATACTAATGATGTCTTTCTTGCTAATTATAAATACTTACTATATTTCAGCAAATAGTCTTGTCTGAAAAAACTGATAGTGGCATCTTAGGCCGTGCTCAACAATTTCGTCAGCGCTATATGTATGATCTGCATCGTTGTGAAAAGGTTAGATTTAATTTATTAAAAATTGTTTGCTTATGATTGCATTGTCTAATTTTCAAAAATTCTTTGGTTATATTTATATGACTAACGTGTTAATAAAAAACGTGATTTCGATGTGGACAGATTTTTATACCTATACATGATCCTTCACAACATTGGTTTATGGCTATAGTTCTTGTCAGTGAAAAAATCGTAGAGATATGGGATTCTTTGCCAAGTAAACAAAAAAATACCTCTCGTATAGCACAAACTAAAAAAGTGGTAAGTAATATTTATCAACTTAATCTTGTATATTTATTTCTTAAGTTTATTTGTATTTCATATCACACTAAGTAAAATTATTTCTCATTTGCTTTCAGTTACATTCTCTTGATATCGTGCTTCAAAACGAAATCACAACTATTTATGGGAAGAAATTTAAATTTCATAATCTCAAAGTGGTTCCAAGTAAACAAGCACCAATGCAACCTAATGGTTATGATTGTGGGATATTTCTCATCAAATTTATGGAGTCACCATGTCCTTATATAACACCAGGATATGAGGTATGCAAACAATCAAATTTTCATTGACTTTGATTTTATAGTAATATTTTCATTATTACTATTTTCAAATCATCATTTTAATTTTAATCTTTTTATATTGTTTCCTTTACATATAAAAATTATAGTACCACTCCGATACAGAACGCTTGCAGTTGGCACTACAATTGTTTAATTACGATGCAAACCAAGAGAAGGAACTTATAGTACCTCGTGCACGTGCTCATTCTGATAAGATGACTCAGTTGGCAAAGCAATCCTTATCAGTAACACAACCGAACAAGACACCAAAGAAAACTCCTGTCAACAAATACAGTAGAAAGCAACCAAAGAAAAAATGATGATAAAACCTTTATTATATAAATTGTTCGTGGGACTAATTGACAGTAGTGATGGTTCATATTTGTTTTCTCATCCCAATGTGCTTTATTTGAATTTTTGAGTCTTGTAACTATTAATTTATAGAGTTAATTATTTTAAATGATTTAATTTTTTCAATAATGTGAAAATTTTGGTACGCCATTCTTCAATTAGGAATTAGTCATGTAATTAACATTTCATATTGATCAAAATTATGATTTAATTCTTTTTTAAGGAGATCGTTTTTTTTTTTAATTTGCCCAGGTGACGTTACTTTTCCTATTTGATCGCCAATAAGGTTTAGTAATTTTATGTCAGCAGCTAACAGGTTAATCTACCATATTGATCATAAACGACTGTAGAAGAAATTTAATAAATTATATTAATTCAAAGTCTTCAGCGTGTTCAACAAACAAATGAACGCAACAACATAACTTTTGTACATGAAGCTTTTGCTTGCCTACAATAATTTTAAAATTGAAAGAAATAATTCATGGCAATCTTGTACTAAAAAATACAAAATTTGAAAATTGGAAATTCTTTTACATCAAGAACAACTAATTTTTCACTTTGTCAAAGTTAATTAAGTGCTACTGCATATTCAGTGAAAGGAAAAGAAGTGTTAATTGTAAGGATGATTAATTTATATTGAATACAAGGAAAAATCAACTAATTATCATATAATTTTATTAAACAGGTAAAAAATATGAGCATCCTATTGATCACAAATACTATGAACATAAGTTTAACATTGTCTCTGATATAATATAAATTGAATTAGGACTACGAATAGTTTTTGGAAAAATAAGAATTTTAAACAATGTTCCACTGTTTTAATAACAGAAATAATAAGATTATTCATAATTAAATAGAAAGCACTCCGCTTAATATCAGATGCATCACGAACTATTGTTCACCTGCAATAAACAACAAAAAATGAAAATAAATTTAGGATACAATAAATTTAAAAAATACATAAAATAGAAATCATTTAAATTATTCATGATGAATATGAACTTACAATGTTTTATGGCCCCACCATTGAAATTTTCCACTATCTTTTGATGCACTTGATTGTGAAATATATGCATTGTCATTGTCAATTGAGAATTCATCAGTACTTTGTCCATGCCAACTGTGTAGTGGAAACGTCTGAACCTGTGGTAAATACTGCGCAGACTTTTCAAATTGGAAAACATTTTTGTTGTACATACCTGTTGCCTGTGATATATGCTCAGAAGATGTACTTGTTCTATTTTCAGGAAAAAAATTTGTGAACTCGTTATTGCCATGTTTGCATGATCGCTTTGTATGGCCAGCTTGTTTACAATACCCACAACGCCTTTGCTTTCCACCATCTTGCTTGGTTGGACGAGGAGCCCCTTTTGCCTTCACTTTTTTTGGGTCTTGAATAGTTGTTCCACCAGATTGTGTACGATCAATTACTGTAACAGATGAAGTAGACTCCTTTTTCATCAAATCTTGCATCCTTAACATCAACTGATGAATGTCCCGCTTTGCCTCATTAAATCCAACAGAAGTTTGCGATGCAAAGTGGCACAAGCTTTTGCATGCAATTGCTAATGCACCGTATCTTGTTTCAATAGTTTGGTCCTGTGATAAACGAGTTGGGATTTCCATGTTTCCAACTTTGAAAGATTTTGTCCACCGTGACATAATCATAGAAACTGGAATATGGGTTAAATGCTCTGCCTTCATAATTGCAAATGAATGGCTACAAGGTATACCAACTGTCTCATATAACTTACACGAACAAAAAATAGAATTACCTGATTCATGGTACACAACTGTCCACATGCTTTGACTTTGCATAAATTTGGTGATGTGGTATATTCTCCTATTGCCTTCAGAAATTGATGAATGAATTATCAATAAACCTTCCTCCTCAATTTGTTTCCTAACCTTTTTGAAAACATTCCTCGTGTAAACCTCAGCAGCATGTTCCTCATAATTATGAAGATGTGTGCATAATACTGGATGAGTGTTGAAAGACTCATAGTCATCGTTCGCTTCAGTATTTCTTAACCTTGACATTAATTTGTCAGTATGAGGAACAAACTCGAACAATTTGATCTTAGACTGGAGGAATCGTTTTAAGTTTGAATTCATGCTCTCACATCTTTGTGTACTCCGCATACCAGCCATGAAATGACCCCGTAAAAAAGTTTCAGCCCAGTGATGACGTTCTTCATATATTTTTTTTGCCCATTCATTACAACCCAAACCATAGGTGTCAATAAGTCCAAACCAAGTTTTGTCAAACTCTTCTGCAGTGGCCATATATGTTTTCAGACATTTCTTAAAGTCATGTAAGAAGTTCACATCACTTATATTTTGCTAGGCATTTCTATTCAAGTGCCAACAACATAAGCGATGCACAGAGTCAGGCATGACTCTGTTTATTGCAATTTTCATTGCCTTATCACCATCTGTGATGACTGCTTTAGGTTTTTTATTATCCATTGTAGCCAAAAAAGTCTCCAATAGCCATATGTATGTATCAACTGTTTCATTAGATAGTAATGCAAACCCAAAAACTGTGGTCCTTCGATGATGATTGCAACCAACAAGAGTAACTAAAGGCATGTTGTATGCATTTTTCTTGTATGTAGAATCAAAAGAAAGAACATCTCCAAAGCAATGGTAATCATACCATGAACCACTGTCGCACCAAAACAGATCTGCAAGTCTATTTTCTTCATCAATTGTGTACTGGAAAAACAATCTTGGATCAATCTCCTGTTTAGATAGCAGGTATGAAATAATTGACTCAGAGTCAGTATCTTTAATATCCCGACTGCGACTAGTATCTAGTCGATTTTGTAAATCCTTACGAATGAAACCAACATTTTTGTAAGCTCCAGATTGATCAACTATATACTCCATTACTTGAGATGTCTTAATTCCAACACGATGTAGAGATTTTGCTATTGCAAAGTCAGAGTCCTGAACGAGTCGATGTGATCTCAAAAATTGAACTTGATTTGAAGATACCAATTCATGATTATGACCATCAACAAAGTCCTTCGCAATGTACTTCATTGATGCCCGATCCAAACAAACTCGGAATGCAGCATTACAACCTTGTCTAGTTATTGATCTAGGTTTACGGACCCTATCAGTTCTATCCATCCATTTTGATAGTCGAAAGCCTTGTTTTGAACATACCCACCTTCTAACAGTGATTTGGCCTTGCTTGTTTTTTTTAAGGGTATCTCTCCTTATACTAATCCCATGGCCTTGGAGTATTTAGAATAAAAAGACTCTGCCTCATCTATAGATTCAAACTCCATACCGACCACATCGGATTTTTCCAATCGATTATCAGGAAAGGAAGAAATTTGAGATGTTGAGATATCCTTACTAGTTGTTGGTTCACCTGAACTGAGTTGAATGTCATAAATATGTTTTTCCACACTAGTACTCTGTACAGGATCAAACTCAGGAGTGTAATCATCATTCAGATCAAAAGCAGGAGTACCTTTAGCATACCCTTCAGACATATTTAAGATTACTTCTGCCAAAAATTAATAAGAATATAATATATATTTTTATCCAACACACTATAATAAAAAACAAGCGATTGTGAATTTAAAAAAAAAATTAAAAACAACGAATACACACGATCATAAACTTATTAATGAAAACATCGATTATGAAGCGTAATCAAACAAAGTGAATAAATGATTGTATGTCTCACTTGTTAGCTTCTACCCCTGTCGATTGGATTTGCAAGGTCCTAATATTAAAAATTATTAAAGATTCATACATGCAGCTGCTTATATCAAGGCACATTATTATATACTGCCACCTAGTTTCGTCTAATATACCAATACATTTATTAACTCAATTTTTGGTTATTCAACCAATTTCATTCAAGCTATAACGAACCAAAACTAGAGTGATGACAAGCTATGAAATCATGGCTACAAATATCATAACTTGACTATTATTACTCCCAGCAAAAATCGCCTATTATTACTCCTAGCAAAAATGACTACGAATATCAAAACAAAGTTTTCATATCTTCTCAAAATAATAAGAAATATAATAAACAAATAATTAATATATAGTTTGACATTTTATCGAACAATTAATGTTCATAGAAAAATAATTCAAACATGTCAATTCAATCAATCTAATTAAACTAGAATAACAAGAATGTGAAATGAAAATGTACAATTACAAATTTAAAAACTAAAATTATATATCAAGAAAATTAAAATACCTGGGAGCCTTCTTAAATTCTGAAATCGAGTGTGCAAAAAGTTGTTTCAATATTGACAAAATCAATCAGTATAGACACCTATAAGTATTGTTTTATATGATAAGATTTTGATGAATGGATACAAAAGATTTGTTTAGAGTGAAAAATGAGAAAAATTTAGATTCATCAACATTTTGAGGAAAAAAATTGAAATTAGGAAATAGTAAATTAAAAAAGACAGGCTTGCGAAGCAAGATGAAATGCAGTTTAAAAATATAAAACATGGAGATTTTTGGAATTTCATAAAACCATAATGTTTACTTGCATTATAAAAAATATAACATAATTTTGTGAAGAGCCTAATTCATTATATTAACTCATATTTAAAACTACACTTGTGAGATACAAAAAAGTTAAATTAATTGCTAAAATTACCACTCTATCACATTAGCAATCTTTTATAAACTTTTCATTAAAATATTTTATTATAAATCTAAATGTACATTGTAATTTTTTCAAAAAATCTTTTAATTAAAATCTTCATAAATATTCATAGTTATTAAAAATAAATAGTTCAACATTTTCATATTTTTACTACAATGTAATTACATAGATACATATACTATTGTGTTTTACATTTAAAACTATATTTTTTTTGATCGATTAACACATAAAATAATTGATGGATTGTATTACCGCTTAAAATAATATTGTTCCTTGTAATATAAATTAGTAATTTATGTTAATTTAAACTTATTATAAATGACAATTTAATATTTAACTACAAATATAAATAGCATAAAAATTATAAATTAATTGTAATGATGACCTTTAATTTAAGTAATATTACATTCTAATTAAAAACGTTTTTTACCACTTTAATTGAAAAATTATGTTAATCTAAAAAAAAAACAAATAGCTCATAATTTATATTCATTAAACATCTTTTATTCTAAATTATTTAGAGTTATAAATTATTTTACAACTTGATAGGTGTCTATTTATGTATTATTTTTATATCAATTCGTCCATGTTTCTTTGCTATATTCCTTGGTATTTTTATGTTTTTGTGTGGTTTTGATGTTTGTAGGAGTTTTGGAGCAACTTGCACAAAAATGGAGTAAAACCCTTCATTTTCACCTCTGCTAGTCAGTGATCTTCTCGGATTTAATTGTATTGATATACAATGAACCCGACGACATGTTATATACCGTTGGAAAGCTCTCGAAGTCTATTTTCTGGAGAAATTTACGGTTTATAAATCCATTCAGTGTACCAAAAGTTGTAATCAAAACAGTGTGAGATGTATAGAAATATAATTCCACAAGCACTGTAGCATGTATAATACGGGGCACTGTAGCAAGTCACTGTAGCAGAGTATTTAAACACATTTTAGGGTTTTATTTTCATAACTTGAAGAGGGGAGAACGTGGTGGAGGCTTCAGCTCTGGAATTCTTTCATCTCTTGGAGTTCTTGAAGGAGAAAGGAAGCTTGGAAAGAGGAAGAACTACAATCCAAAGAGAATTACATCAAATTTGCTAAGTTTTCCCTTCCCTTTCATTTTCTGGAATGTCTCCATGTTGTATTGTATTTACCACGTTCTTAAACATGTGTAACTGAATCTGAATTGGTTGAGGGTGATTTCAAAGCCCCTGATATGGTTTTTGTAAGTTGATTGTGCAAGAAGTTGTTATCCAATTCTCTAATTGAAGTTGCTTGTATTTTCCCATGTCTAATGCTTATGATTGCTTGCTGGATTGTATTTGGGTGGCCAACTGAATATAATCTGGATATTGTCTATTGCTAGACTAGAAATCTTGATCCGTAATTGTCTTGATTTCTAATCATTAGTAGCAAAATTGTGATCAGAGATTGCAATTGGAGAATACAACCTAAGTTAAATAATCCGAGCTTGTGTGTTTATTGCTTAGATCCACCTATCTTTCTTATCGTAATGCATCCATTGAATTAAATTTAGAGAGCTTGTTCTAGGTTGTTTAATGGATAGAGATTAAGTAAAGAGCCTGTTTTATTTAACACCAAAGTAAGGAAAGATTGGGATAACAGAGCTTGTTGTTATCTACGGTTGATAACTTCATTACTGTAATTGGATGACAATTCTACGATTAATTCGCAAATTCATATCTTGTGGCAGAGAATGAACCCTTAACCAGGTTTCCCTCATTGATTTTTCAATCCGTTTAAATTTGCATTGTGTTATTCTTCTTTTTGCCTTTGCATTAAGTTTAGTTAATCAACCAACAAAACCCCCCATTTATTCTGTTTTTACTTTCTAATAACAAATTCAATTAGAATCAATCCTCGTGGGAACGATATCTTACTTATCACTTTATTACTTGTGCGACTAGTATACTTGCTAGTTTCGAACGTATCAAGTTTTTGGCGCCGTTGCCGGGGATTGATTATCTAATCGATTTGTTATTTTGTTTTCATTGTTGATTCATATTTTTTTTTTTTTTTCTTTTTTGATTGTTTGTGTTTAGACGACATGGCAGTAAACTTCCATCAATTTAGTGGCGGATTTGAGCCACAACTACCATGGAGAGTAAATGAGGTAAGCACTCCGAACATTGAACAACAACTTTTTGAGTTAACTTCTCTTGTGGAAAACATGGCTGTAGGACATATGCAGAAATCTTATGCATGTGGGATATATTCTACCATTGAGCATCCATTGGACATGTATCCAATTTTACAGGAAGGAGATATGGAACAAGCCAATTGCATGGGTGAATTTCCAGGACAAACAAGGCAATGGTGTGATCCCCTCTCTAACACTTACAATGCCGGATGGGAAGATCACCCTAATTTTAATTACTGGAATCATCAACCAATTGCCACAAATGCCATACCAAA
>SNVD02003202.1:0-2500 GCA_013180625.2 Boswellia sacra
GGGAACGTGAGCTGGGTTTAGACCGTCGTGAGACAGGTTAGATTTACCCTACTGATGACAGCGTCGAAATAGTAATTCAACCTAGTACGAGAGGAACCGTTGATTCGCACAATTGGTCATCGCGCTTGGTTGAAAAGCCAGTGGCGCGAAGCTACCGTGCGCAGGATTATGACTGAACGCCTCTAAGTCAGAATCCGGGCTAGAGCGACGCGTGCGCCCGCCGCCCGTTTGCCGACCCGCAGTAGGGACCTCCCGGTCCCCAGAGGCACGTGTCGTTGGTGAAGCCCCCGCGTCGGAAGGGCCGCAGGGGCCGCCTTGAAGCGTAATTCCCACCGAGCGGCGGGTAGAATCCTTTGCAGACGACTTAAATACGCGACGGGGAAATGTAAGTGGCAGAGTGGCCTTGCTGCCACGATCCACTGAGATTCAGCCCTGTGTCGCTTCGATTCGTCCCTCCCCTCAACTCCCAAACTCGTCTTTCCTTCCTTGCCGTCCCGCACGCGGAGGTTAACCCACCACCGGCCTCGCGTTTCGCCCAAGGCTTGGACTCAGCTCACCGAGCCCCCGTTAGCGGCGTGTCGTATCCTTCCCGAGCTCAACCAGCGCACGTCCTCGCTCACTCGTGGCCCCTCGTGCAAGGCCCGGGCGCAGCCAACACCCACACGGGCACCAAACCAGCGTCCCATGCATGCAGCACCCGGCGCCCCATGCATGCAGCACACGGCGCCCACGCATGCAGCACACGGGGCCAAGCCATGCAGCCCCAACGCCCCAAGCGTGCAGCACACGGGGCCAAGCCATGCAGCCCTCAGCGCCCACGCGAGCAGGCCACAGCGCCCAGCCATGCAGCCCGCAGCGCCCATGCGAGCAGGCCACAGCGCCCGGGCATGCAGCCCCATCGCCCCATGCATGCAGCGCCCAGCGCCCACGCGAGCAAGCCACAGCGCCCAGGCATGCAGCCCCCAGCGCCCTTGCATGCAGGCCACCGCGCCCATGCGAGCAGCGGCCAGCCATGCACCCCGCAGCGGCCAGCCATTCAGCCCCAGCTCCCCATGCATGCAGGCCACAGCGCCCACACGAGCAGGCCACAGCGCCCATGCGAGCAGCCCGCAGCGCCCAGCCATGCAGCCCCAGCGCCCCATGCATGCAGGCCACAGCGCCCATGCAAGCAGGCCACAGCGTCCATGCAATCAGGCCACAGCGCCCATGCATGCAGGCCACAGCGCCCATGCAAGCAGGCGCGAGCAGCGCCCAGCTACCCACGCATGCAGCGCCCAGCGCCCATGGCGCGCCCACGCGACCAGCGCCCAGCGCCCCACGCATGCAGCGCCCAGCGCGCCCGCATGCACGCCCAGCGCCCACGCGAGCAGCGCGCACAGCTCATCGCCCAGCGCCCATGCGACGCCCCACGCCCCCACGCATGCAGCGCCCAGCGCCCACGCGGTCAGCGCCCAGCGCCCCACGCATGCAGCGCCCAGCGCCCACGCGGGCAGCGCCCAGCGCCCCCCGCATGCAGCGCCCAGCGCCCACGCGAGCAGCGCGCACGCATGCAGCGCCCAGCGCCCAGGGCGCCCCCAGCGCCCCACGCGGGCAGCGCCCAGCGCCCCACGCATGCAGCGCCCAGCGCCCACGCGAGCAGCGCGCACGCAAGCAGCGGCCAGCGCCCATGGCGCGCCCAGCGCCCCACGCGGGCAGCGCCCAGCGCCCCACGCATGCAGCGCCCAGCGCCCACGCGAGCAGCGCGCACGCATGCACGCCCAGCGCCCCTGGCGCCGCCCAAAGCGCCCCACGCGTGCAGCGCCACGCCCCACGCATGCAGCGCCCAGCGCCCACGCGAGCAGCCCCATCGCACCACGCATGCAGCCCGCAGCGCCCATGCATGCAGCACGCATGCAGCGCCAGCGTCCACACATGCAGGCCACAGCGCCCCATGCATGCAGCACCCAGCGCCCACACATGCAGCACCCAGCGCCCATGCATGCAGCAATCGTATCCCCAAGGGAGGTTAGCCAGCCCCCATCCATGCAGCAAGGGCAGCGCCACGGGCAGCACCCAAGCCCAAAAGGAGGTTAGCCAGCCCCCACCGATGCAGCAAGGGCAGCCCCACGAGCGCCCAACGTGCAGCAACAGCCGCAACACTAGGGGCACGTCATGGGCAACACCCAAGCCCCAAGGGAGGTTAGCCAGCACCCATCTACGCAGCAAGGGCAGCACCCTGGGCGCCCAACGTGCAGCAACTGCAGCACGAGGGGCACGTCGTGGGCACCACCCAAGCCCGAAGGGAGGTTAGCCAGCACCCGTCCACGCAGCAAGGGCAGCACCATGGGCGCCCAACGTGCAGCAACTGCAGCACGAGGGGCACGTCGTGGGCAACACCAAGCCCCAAGGGAGGTTAGCCAGCGCCCATCCGTGCAGCAAGGGCAGCGCCATGGGCGCCCAACGTGCAACCAGCAGCACGTTTTCTGTTTTTTAAAAGTTAGTAACGCGGTTTCCTTCACGT